>CAUYQV010135409.1:0-11244 GCA_963574575.1 Galagoides demidoff
TGTTTAAACTCCATCCAGGTAAACACAAAAGATGTAAAGTCTCCACCTTTTCTCATGGCTGAATAGTATTCCATGGTACACATATACCACAGTTTGTTAATCCATTCATGGGTTGATGGGCACTTGGGTTGCTTCCACATATCGGCAATTGTGAATTGAGCTGCAATAAACATTCTGGTGCAAATGTCTTTGTGGTAAAATGATTTTTTTTTCTTCTGGGTAGGTGCCTACTAATAAGATTGCAGGATCAAATGGAAGGTTCACTTTTAGTTCTTTAAGGATTCTCCATACCTCTTTCCACAGAGGTTGTATTAGTTTGTAGTCCCACCAATTGTGTAAAAGTGTTCCCTCCTCTCCACATATGTGTCAATATCTGCAGCTTTGGGACTTTGTAATGTGGACTAGTCTCACTGAGGTTAGGTGACATCTCAGGGTAGTTTTGATTTGCATTTCTCTGATGATGAGCATTTTTTCATATGTTTGTTAGCCATTTGTTTGTCGTCTTCAGAGAAGGTTCTGTTCATGTCTCTTGCCCAGTGATAGATGAGATTTTTTGCTCTTTTTTTGTAGATTAATTTGAGTTGTCTGTAGATTATGTTTATCAACCCTTTGTCAGATTTGTAACATGCAAATAAATATCTTTTCCCATTCCCATCCCAAAGTTGTCTATTTGATTTAGTTGTTGTGTCCTTAGCTGTGCAGAAGCTTTTCAGCTTCATTAAGTTCCATTTGTTTCTTTTTGTTGTTTTTGCCATTGCCAAAGAAGTCACCTTCATTAAAAATTTTTTGCCAGGCTGACATCATTAAGGGTTTTTCCATGCTTTCTTCTAGAACTTTTATGGCTTTACATCTTAGATTTAAATCTTTTATCCATTGTGAGTCAATTTTCGTAAATAGTGAAAGGTGTTGGTCCAGTTTCAGTCTTTTACATGTGGTTATCCAGTTCTCCCAGTGCCATTTATTGAATAGGGAATATGCTTTTGTTTGTTTACTGAAGATCAGATGATAAGAGAGTGATTTCATCTCTTGGTTTTCTATTCTGTTCCATATGTTTATGTCTCTATTTTTGTGCCAATACCATGCTGTTGGTAATATAATCTGAAGTTTGGTAGAATGATGCCTCTGACTCCATTTTCATCACTAAGAATTGCCTTGGACTTGAAATCAGGAGTGCAAGACCAGCCTGAGCAAGAGCAAGACCCCATCTTTACTAAAAATAGAAAAATTAGCCAGGCAGGGTGGTTGGTGCCTATAGTCCATCCCAGCTTCTCAGGAAGCTGAGGCAAGAGGATCACTAGAGCCCAAGAGTTGGAGGTTGCTGTGAGCTATGATGCCATGGCACTCTACCCAGGGCAAGAGAGTGAAACTCTGTCTCAAAAAACAAACAACAGTGGGGTGGAGGCAAGATGGCCGAGTGGAGCCAGCTTTCCACAGAGGCTCTTATCCAGAAGGAGACTTAAAAGACAGAAGTTTAGCAAGTAAGCTGATGGTTTGGAGCTGAGCCAAGAGAGAAGATTGAAGAATGCACACCAACCCTGCTGAGGTGAGCTGCGACCCCAAGGAAACAAACAATAGGTCTGTGCTGATTTTGTGACACAGGGGTAAAGAGAGGATTGAGGACTGAGAGGGAGAGGGAAAGGGAGAGGGTGAAGCAGTGCCCTGCAGCATAAAGCAGCAGCAGCAGCAGTGACAACAATAGGGCTCACACCCCTGAGGTTATTTTGGAGAGACACTCCCAAGCTCTCTTGGAAACCAGAGAAAGCCAGGCCTCTACTCAAGTGGCAACCACTGGCGGAACAGAACTGGGATGGAAATCAGGCCCCCTGAAACTTCAACCCAGAGTTACTGATTCACTAGGATTGGACAGAGACCAGCTGAAAACAAGACAGAGCCACTTAGCCCCACCACACCAAGCAGGTCCCCAGTATCTTAGGCCATAGCACTGTATGGGTCCTTTGCAAAGCTGTAGAGGAAAAGGTACAGACACCAATCCCAGCTCTTGGGCAAAGGGTCAATCTCTACTCCAGGAGCCCCCAACCCAACTTCACCTTATCTGCTTATCTAGCCAATGGTGTAAAATAATCATGGGGTGGAATCAGTGGAAAAACTCCGGCAACATGAATAATCAGAGTAGATCAACTCCCTCAAGGAACAACATGAATGGGATCTTCTGGCAGACACACCAGAAGATCCCATTCATAAACAAATGGCTGAGATATCAGAAATTGAATTTGGATTGCAAATAAGATTAATAGAATGAAAGTAAAATTGGAATTAGAATTTGAAGGAGCATTTCAAAAGTTGTCTCAAGAATTTAATGAATTCAAAGACAAAATCACCAAAGATTTTGACACATTGAGACAAGAACATGCAGTCCTCAAAGATCTGAGAAATACAGTAGAAATCCTCAGTAACAGAATGGAGCAGGCAGAAGAAACAATTTCTGACATTGAAGACAAAGCTTTTGAATGCTCCAAAATGCTCATAGAGGAAGAGAAGTGGAGAGCAAAAATGGATCATTCTCTTAGAGAGCTCCGGGATAATTTGAAGAAAACTAATATTCACCTTATAGGAATTCCTGAAGGTGATGAGGTGGCTTGTAACAGCCCAGATGCTCTACTCCATGAGATAATCAAAGAGAACTTCCCAAACATGCCAAGAGATTCTGAAATTTAGATAGCAGTTTTAGAACCCCAGCACAACTCAGCCCGAATAAGGCATCTTCCAGACACATTATAATTAACTTTGCCAGAGTTAATATGTAAGGAGAAAATTCTGCAAGCATCCAGAGGTAAGAAAACCATAACCTACAAGAGGAAGAATATTAGAATGACTGCAGATCTCTCTGCTAGAAGAGGATGGTCATTGACTTTTAATCTCCTAAAATAAAATAATTTTCAACCCAGTATCCTGTATCCAGCTAAACTGAATTTCATTTGTGATAGAGAAATTAAATACTTTAATGACATTCACATGTTGAAGAAATTTGGCATAACTAAACTAGCTCTCCAGGATAGTCTCAGACCTATCCTCCATAATGACCAGTGCAATCCTCTACCACCAAAGTAAACTCACTCAGAAAATTTTGATCAAATTCCAACTTCCACAGTGGTGAAAGGATTAAAAATGTCCACTGGACTTTCAAGAAACTCAATACCCAAAACTCTACCAGGCTTATCAATATTCTCAATTAATGGAATGGTTTAAATTGTCCTCTAAAGAGGCACAGGCTGACTGACTGGATACAAAAACTCAGACCAGATATCTGATGCATACAAGAATCTCATCTTACCTTAAAAGATAAATATAGATTCAGGGTGAAGGGATGATCATCTATATTTCAGGCAAATGGAAATCAGGAAAAAGCAGGTGTTGTGATTTTATTCGCAGATACAATAGGCTTTAAACCAACAAAAGTAAGAAAAGATAAGGATGGTCACTTCATATTTGTTGAGGGTAACACTCAACATGATGAGATTTCAATTTTTAACATTTATGCACCCGACCAGAGTGTGCCTCAATTTATAAGAATGACTCTAACAGACATGAGCAACTTGATTTCCTCCTGCACCATAATAGTCGGAGATTTTAACACTCCTTTGGCAGTGTTGGGCAGATCCTCTAATAAGACACTCAGCAAAGAAATTTTAGATTTAAACTTAACCATTCAACAATTGGATTTAATAGACATCTACAGAATATTTCATCCTAACAAAATTGAATACACATTCTTCTCATCAGCCCATGGAACATCCTCCAAAATTAATCACATCATAGGTCGCAAGTCTAACCTTAGCAAATTTAAAAGAATAGAAATTATTCCTTGCATCTTCTCAGATCATCATGGAATAAAAGTTGAATTCAGTAACAACAGGAATCTGCATACTCATACAAAGACATGGAAACTAAATACCCTTATGCTGAACAATAGCTGAATCATAGATGAAATTAGGAAGGAAGTTATCAAATTTTTGGAACAAAATGATAATGAACATGAATTACTAGAACCTCTAGGATACCACAAAGGCAGTCCTAAGAGGGAAATTTATAGCACTGTAAGCCTTCCTCAAGAGAACAGAAAGAGAGGAAGTTAACAACTAAATGGGACATCTCAAGCAACTGGAAAAGGAAGAACATTCCAACTCCAAACCTAACAGAAGAAAAGAAATAACCCAAATTAGAGTAGAATTAAATGAAATTGAAAACAAAGGATTATACAACAGATCAATAAATCTAAAAGTTGGTTTTTTGAAAAGGTCAATAAAATAGATAAACCTTTGGCTAACCTAACCAGGAAAAAAAGAATTGATGAATTTCTTATTTCATCAATCAGAAATGGCAAAGATGAAATAACAATAGACTCCTCAGAAATTCAAAAAATTCTTAATGAATATTACATGAAACTCTATTCTCAGAAATATGAAAATTTGAAGGAAATAGACCAATACTTGGAAGCACACCACCTTCCTAGACTTAGCCAGAATGAAGTGGAAATGTTGAACAGGCCTATATCAAGTTCTCAAATAGCATCAACTACACAAAACTTTCTCTAAAAAGAAAAGCCTGTGACCAGATGGCATCACATCAGAATTCTACCAAACCTTTAAAGAGGAACTAGTACCAATATTACTTAACCTTTTCCAAAATATAGAAAAAGAAGGAATACTACCCAACACATTCTTCAAGGGACTTGAAGAGAAACTTATCTGAAGAAGCAAACATCACCTTGATCCTCAAACCTGGAAAAGACCCAACGAGAAAAGAAAATAATCGACTAATATCACTAACGAATATTGATGCAAAAATATTCAACAAGATCCCAAGAAACAGAATCCAGCAACACATGAAACAAATTATATACCATGACTAAGTGGGTTTTATCCTAGGGTCTTAAGGCTGGTTCAATATATGTAAATCTATAAATATAATTCATCACATAAACAAAATAAAAAATAAAGACCATATGATTCTCTCAATTGATGTAGAAAAAGCTTTTGATAATATCCAGCATCCTTTCATGATCAGAACACTTAAGAAAATTGGTATAGAAGGGACATTTCTTAAACTGATAGAGGCCATCTACAGCAAACCCACAGCCAATATCATATTGAATGGAGTTAAATTGAAATCATTTCCATTCGGATCAGGAACCAGGCAAGGTTGCCCATTGTCTCCACTGCTTTTCAACATTGCAATGGAAGTCTTAGCCATTGTAATTAGACAATAAAAGGCGATCAAGGGTATCCATAAAGGGTCAGAGGACATCAAACTTTCACTCTTTGCAGATGATATGATTGTATATCTGGAAAACACCAGAAATTCTACTACAAAACTCTTGGAAGTGATCAAGGAATACAGCAGCATCTCAGGTTAAAGAATCAACACTCATAAATCTGTAGCCTTTATCTTACCAATAATAGTCAAGTTGGAAAAACAGTCAAGGACTTTATTCCTTTCACAGTAGTGCCAAAGAAAATGAACTATTTGGGAGTTTACCTAACAAAGGATGTGAAAGATCTCTATAAAGGGAACTATGAAACTCTAAGAAAAGAAATAGCTGAAGATGTTAACAAATGGAAAAACATACCATGCTCATCACTGGGAAGAATCAACATTGTTAAAATGTCCATATTACCCAAAGCAATATACAATTTTAATGCAATCCCTATTAAAGCTCCACTGTCATACTTTAAAGATCTCAAAAAAATAATACTTCATTTTATATGGAATCAGAAATAAAACCTCGAATAGCCAAGACGTTACTTAGAAATAAAAATAAAGCAGGAGGAATTACACTGCCAGACTTTAGACAATACTATATATCAATAGTGATCAAAACAGCATGGTACTGGCACAAAAACGGAGAGGTAGATGTATGGAACAGAATAGAGAACCAAGAGATGAACCCAGCTACTTACCATTATATGATCTTTGACAAGCCAATTAAAAACATTGAGTGGGGAAAAGATTCCCTATTTAACAAATGGTGTGGGGTGAACTGGCTGGCGACCTGTAGAAGACTGAAATTGGACCCACACCTTTCACCATTAACTAAGATAGAGTCTCACTGGATTAAAGACTTAAACTTAAGACATGAAACTATAAAAATACTAGAAGAAGTTTTTCAAGGGAAAACTCTTGAAGAAATTGGCCTGGGTGAATATTTTATGAGGAGAACCCCCACTTCGGGCAATTGAAGCAGCATCAAAAATATGGGACCTGACCAAACTAAAAAACTTCTGCACAATGAAGAACACAGTAAGTAAAGCAAGCAGACAGCTCTCAGAATGGGAGAAGATATTTGCAGGTTATGTCTCTGACAAAGGTTTAATAACCAGAATCCACAGAGAACTCAAATGTGTTAGCAAGAAAAGAACAAGTGATCCCATCTCAGGGTGGGCAAGAGACTTGAAGAGAAACTTCCCTGAAGAAGACAGGCACATGGCCTACAGACACATGAAAAAATGCTCAGCATCCTTAATCATCAGAGAAATGTAAATTGACACTACTTTGAGATATCATCTAACTCTGGTAAGATTAGTCCACATCACAAAATCCCAAAATCAGTGATGTTGGCGTGGATGTGGAGAAAAAGGAGCACTTCTACACTGCTGGTGGGAATGCAAACTAACATGTTCCTTTTGGAAAGATGTTTGGAGAACACTTAGAGATCTAAAAATAGACCTGCCACTTGATCTACAATTCCTTTACTAGGTATATATCCAGAAGATCAAAAATCACTTTATAACAAAGATATTTGTACCGGATTGTTTATTGCAGCCCAATTCATAATTGCTAAGTCATGAAAGAAGCCCAAGTGCCCATCAACCCACGAATGGATTAATAAGTTGTGGTATATGTACACCATGGACTGTTATGCATCCTTAAAGAAAGATGGAGTCTTTACCTCTTACATGTTTACATGAATGGAGCTGGAATATATTCTTCTTAGCAAAGTATCTCAAGAATGGAAGAAAAAGTATCCAAAGAACTCAGCCCTATTATAAAACCAATTTATAGCTTTCTTATGAAAGCTATAACCAATTATAGCCCAAGAACAAGGGGAAAGGGGAGGATGAGTGGAGGGAGGGTAATTGGTGGGACCACACTTATAGTGCATTTTACAAAGGTACATGTGAAATTTACTAGGTGTAGAATATAAAGTCTTAACATAATAACTAAGAAAATGCTGTGAAGGCTATATTAACTGGTTTGATGAAAATATTTCAAATTGTATATAAAACCAGCACATTGTACCTCATGATTGCATTATTGTACACAGCTATGATTTAATAAATAAATAAATAAATAAATAAATTAATTAATTTCTCACTGGGTGGCACCTGTGGCTCAAAGTTGTAGGGCACCAGCCCCATATACTGGAGATGGTAGGTTCAAACATGGCTCTGGCCCAAAACTGCAAAAAAAAAAAAAAGAAAGAAAGAAAAGAAAAGTTCTAACTTTTTGGTGGACAATCTTATGTGCCTCTGAAAATGTTGGCTAGAAACAATAAATATGATGTTCAGGCCAAGCTCCAGAAATGACCAGACCAGGCCAGAATAGACTAGACCAGACTGGGCCAGACTAGACCTGAAAAGACCAGACAAGAGCAGACTAGACCAGACCAGACCAGACTGGACCAGACCAGACCAGACCACACCAGACTGGCCTGTACCAGACCAGATTAGATCAGACAGAACCAGACTACTTTTGTACTAACCCCTCTTCCTTCCTTCCTTTCATGGATATCAGCCTGGCTTCAAGACCAGTCTGAAGGCGCTCCCTATTTACTCCTACTCTCTCTCACCTGTGTCTTTCACATGGGTTTCTCCCAGTAAATCTTTGGAATGTCTAATTCTGTCTTGTTTGCTCCTGGAGAACTCAAATTGACACAATTTCCTTCACCATTAAGTCATTCTTTGATTTTTTTGGATAAAAATAAGTTTATTTTTGAGCCTTAAGTTTTCCATTGACCAACACATAAAATTTGGAAAACTATTTACCTAGAGATGACATAAATATTGGTTTGTTTTTTTTTAGAGACAGAGTCTCACTTTATTGCCCTCCATACAGTGCTGTGGTATCACACAGCTCACAGCAACCTCCAGCTCTTGGGCTCAGGCAATTCTCTTGACTCAGCCTCTGGAATAACTGGGACTACAGGTGCCTGCCACAATGCCCGGCCATTTTTTTTTTATTGTTGTTGTTGCAGTTTGGCCGGGGCTGGTTTTGAGCCCACCATCCTCAGTAATATTGCGTTTTGAGTTAGCAATTACCCATGGGAAAATTAACTTTTAAACTATTCTAATACACTTCAAGATCTCAGAGAAGAAATGTAAATTGCTTTAGAGAGCTGTTGTCAAATGCCTGCGATTTGTTGCTCAGATCAACTTGTACTTGATGCTTTCATCTGACTCAGTGCCCACTGGTCAGGAATAATCTAACAGCCTCTAACAAGGAGATAAGGAAAACACTTATTTTGAAGGCAGAGAGGATGAAGAGGACTGAAGAATTAATGACTAAGTCAAGGTCCTTCCAATTTATTGAGAATTTTTGTAAATCATTAATTTTAAAATTATAAAAGTAACATGTACATTTTAGAATACTTGGAAGGTACAGAAAAGTATAAGAGGTAGAAAAAAATCACCAATATAGCTACTACTCAGAAATATATACTGTTAACACTTTGGTATATATTTTTCTTTTAGCCCTTTAAATGTACCATATGTGTATAGTTGCACCATATGTATATAGTTTTTATATAGTATCGAATTTTAGTTGTACCATATGTATATAATTTATTTTCATGGTTATGGCATATGTATTTTTTATTTTATGAAAACATTTTAGTAAGTTTTAGCAACTGAATATTTTACTGTACAGATGTAACAAATTATTTTCTCCCCTCTCTATTGTATTGCTAGGCTGTTCCCAACTTAATCTGTGCTATAAAAATATGGCACATGGTTTCTGCCCCCATGTTTTTGGGATTGGTTCCTTGGGATAGATTCTTAAAAGTGAAATAACTGAGGCAAAAAGTTAAAATAATTTTAACGTATGTGGAATATATATTGCTAATTTTTAAAAAAAATCTCATTTTAGGATCTCATAGTAGCAAACTGCATATTCTCATTAAAGAAAAAATAAACTTTGCTGTAGATCAAAAGTTCTCAACCTTCCTAATGCTGCTACCCTTTAATACATATTGATGTCGTGGTGACCCCCAACCATAAAATTATTTTCGTTGCTACCTCATAACTGTAATTTTGCTACTGTCATGAATCATAATGTAGATGTCTGATATGTAGGATGTCTTAGGTGACCCCTTTGAAAGGACTGTTTGACCTCTTTGGGGGTCACGCCCCACAGGTTGAGAACTGCTGCTGTAGATGCTCGTTGTTTTTTTTTTCTCTTAGTAAAGGAAAATAATTTGATAATGTTTAGTAGTCATTTGTATTTTTTTTTTTTTGAGACGGAGCCTCAAGCTATCCCCCTGGGTAGAGTGCCATGGCATCACAGCTCACAGCAACCTCCAACTCCTGGGCTCAAGCGAGTCTCCTGCCTCCACCTCCCAAGCAGCTGGGACCACAGGTGCCCGCCACAACGCCCGGCCATTTTTTTTTGGTTGCAGCCATCATTGTTGTTTGGCGGGCCCGAGCTGGGGACTCGAACCCGCCACCCCAGGTGTACGTGGCTGGCGCCCTAGCCGATTGAGCCACAGGCACCGAGCCTTTTGTTTATATTTTTAAATAAACTTCTGTGAAGCCTTTCCATTTTAAAAATAATTAACTTTGTTATCCTTCTATAGCTATGTCTCCCAATTTACTATGGGCTTTCAATGTTTTTTTTTTTTAATTTTAGACACAGACATTTAGAGTTGTTGCATTCAAATGATCACTATTGCCTTCAAAATTATGAAAGCAGAACTAGAATTTGAAACATAATCCATCCTCATCAGAGATTTGAGAAATATTACTTCTTTTGGTTTTAATTTCCTTCAATTTAAATTTGCAAATCCATTTATATCATATTTTAGTGTAAAGTGAGGATCTAACCAATTTTTTCCAAGTAATAATGAAAAGAATTGATGAACTAAAAAAAAATCCAATAGAAATCCTAAAAATGAAAAGGTAAATAATAGAAATAAAAATTTCAATGTATTTGTTAAATAGTAGGTTAAAAATAAATGAACATAAAATTAATAAATTGGGAGGCAGACTTTAAGAAATCACTTAGACTGCAGTACAAAGAGATAGACACACAGTGTAAAAGTAGACCCCCCACACACATCTGGTAGATGTTCCAGATAAAATACAAAGAATGATGTAGGAAGCAATTTTTGAAGAGCCAGTGCTTAAATATGTTCCAACACTGAAACATTATTCTCAGAATATACAAAATCATAAGTAGGATAAATAAGAAACTTTTATATTTAATACATTTTGTTAAAATTGCAGAACATCAAATACAAAGGGAAAATCTTAAGACTTCAAAAAGGAAATGCAACTTGCAGACTGCTTCAAAAAATTACACTGACTGTAGGCTTAACATTATCAGAATAGATGAGAAAAGAAGTGGGATGGTATCTTTGAAGTCCAGAGAAAAGAATAATTAAAGTAGAACTTTATATGAAACTAAACGATCCTTCAGAAGTGAGTGATAAATTTAAAAATTATTGCCCATAGGCCTTGATGAAAGGACTACAAAAGAATATACTTCAGCAGACAGAAAATAAATCCATTGAATAAAGAAAGATTGAGCAAATAAATAAGTAAAATATGTTGTAAATCTAAATCGCATAGTCTGTCATGATGATAAAAAGTGCAAAATAAATAAATTGTACTGTCTATTAAAATTCTTCTCCTTTTAATAAAAGGTTATATGTCAACATGGGCAACACATTCAAGTAATATAAGCAAGATGAAATCGTTTTTTGGAGGGAGGCAAAAGTGGACTCAAGTCTTTTGGCAGGAGGTTAGAGCTATTAACTTTACCTTTGATTAGAAGATAATAAAGTCAAAACAGCATGGTACTGGCACAAAAATAGAGAGGTAGATGTGTGGAACAGAATAGAGAGCCAACAGATGAATCCAACTACTTACCGGTACCTGATCTTTGACAAGCCAATTAAACACATTGAGTGGGGAAAAGATTCTTTATTTAACAAATGGTGCTGGGCAAACTGGTTGGCAACCTGTAGAAGACTGAAACTGGACCCACACTTTTCACCATTAACTAAGTTAG
>CAUYQV010135412.1:0-42084 GCA_963574575.1 Galagoides demidoff
CATACTCACATACACTCTCATGCACGCGCACATACACTCTCATGCATGCTCACATACACTCTCATGCACACTCACATACACTCTCATGCACGCTCACATACACTCTCATGCATACTCACATACACTCTCATGCACGCGCACTTACACTCTCATGCATGCTCACATACACTCTCATGCATACTCACATATACTCTCATGCATGCTCACATACACTCTCATTCACGTGCACATACACTCTCATGCATACTCACATACACTCTCATGCACGCGCACATACACTCTCATGCATGCTCACATACACTCTCATGCATGCTCACATACACTCTCATGCATGCTCACATATACTCTCATGCATACTCACATACACTCTCATGCATACTCACATATACTCTCATGCACGCGCACATACACTCTCATGCATGCTCACATACACTCTCATGCATACTCACATACACTCTCATGCATACTCACATATACTCTCATGCACGCACACATATACTCTCATGCATGCACACATATACTCTCATGCACGCACACATATACTCTCATGTACACACACCAGCACACGCTTTTATGAATGCCAAGCTCACTCATGCATTTAACAGTCATATGCACGCACTCAATATACTCTTGCATGCCTCGTGCACTCACATGCACACTGCACACATTCAAATACACATACTCTCTCATTCAACAGATACTGACATGGGCCATGTGCAGGAGGTGTGTGGTTGGTGCAGCTATAAGGCCATCTTACTGAGGTATCTGTTCCAAAGCCAGCTAGCTGCCAGCTATGAAAGGAAATCCTCTGATAATCAGTGTTATGCATAAGTCGCAAGGTTGAGTGGACAGGACAAAAGCTGCCCTGGAGCCTTCATGTACATGGCATGGGGCCTGGGACATGCGAGGTGGACGCAGGGAGGACCGATCAAAACTCAGTGTCTCCAGGCTGAGGACAGTGCTTACCCTGCACGATGATGAACGCAGTGGCGTGGACGCTCTCTACACTGTTGGATGCAAAGCATGTGTATTCCCCGCTGTCCTCCTGGACGACATTCTGAATGTAAAGGCCACCAGAGGGAGTGATATTCACTCGAGGGTCCACTGGCAAAGGGGTCCGGTCCCCTCTCGTCCAGGAGATGCGAGGCAAGGGGTGGCCAGTGGCACTGCACTCCAGAGTGACGCTCTCCCCGACCAGCACCTCCGTGTTCTGTGGCTGGATTACAAAAGTGGGTCGAGCTGTCACAAACAAAAATTCTCGATTAATTTCTTCAGTTTGACACATTTTTTTGATTTTATCTATGTTCAGGACACTCATTGTATCCTCCGAAACAAGCAAAACAAACAGCATTTGATGGTACACTTTGTTTTTCTTAAAAACATGTGCATGCAATAAAAATGGTTCAAGGCCAGACACACTGCAGGTGGCCTGTGGGCAGTAACTGACCACAGTGATGAGCAAGAACCCATGTTTTTCTTTAAACATGTGCTGGACTCTGAGAATTCTGACTTCTGTTTATTCTAAATACATCATGCCAATCCTATTAAGCTTTGCTAGTAGTTCTTAAGGGCAAAAAATAATTGTTTCTGAGGTATTTAGAACACAAAAAATATAATTTCACTTATAAAAAAAGAGTAATTAAATTACAAATTAAAACTACACTGAGAGAATTTTTGACTCTAAATCTAGTGGGGAAACCCACACACTAACATGTTTCATGGGTGACTTTGTGGACACAGAACTCCTACACATATAGTATTAGCACAGCCCACTAGGACAGATATAGCAAAACAAAGATCGATACACCCTTTTACCCCAAAATCACCCTGCAGGAATTAAACCCACAGTTTATGAGCAAGTACAATGACACATGTATGAAGAAATTTGTTTGCCTTTGCCAACTTGTACCTTTGAGCCAACATGTTGTGCCCTTATCCAACATTCAAAAATTTCCCCAATTTTTTTTTTTGTGTGTGACTTACATGTTCACAGTATTTGATCTATCTGGTCATCCTTTATTGCAAACATTCTCACCTGGAGGAGGCTGTGGACACCTGACTCCAGGTCACTGTCCCAGCCCTGCCCACAGTGCACGTTAGTAAATGGTCTATGGGTGCCCTCTCCTTTCAAAAGTTTCCTAAGTTTCTGGCTTTTAAATGACCCCGGCCCAAAGGCTTTTGCATAAATGGCATGGACCTGTGATAGCTAAAGATTTAGAAAAAAATTACAAAGTACTGCAAAAGGGATGTTGAAAAGCAGGTAGTGGCACACGTCAGAAACGGGATTCTGCAGAGCTGTGCAGCGGGAGGGTAAAAGAAAGCTCACGTGTTGAAAGACTGAAAAGATTTCTAAGACACGGCAAGAAAAACACCTCGGGGGCAGCATGAGAAGGATAGAGAAACTGCTGTGAGCATTTCCGTGGCTGAAGGAGAAAGTGGAAAGGACGTCCACCCTTCTACATCTGTTAATGTTTAACCTGCATTGAGCAAAAGTCTGAGCAAAAAAGGACATCCCCTTCTTGGTCCCCCCACTACGCCCACAGCAGCCAGGTTACAGGGCATCGACACATGGATACATTTTCCAGACCAAAAAGGCACCAGAAGAGGTCACCTGCCCTCCTCTCCCCAACTGGCATTCGCTTGTTCTGAATCAGAGGAAGAAGAAAGTGACCCCCATGAGCCCCAGGACCCTGAGCTGTGAGTTGGAGTCGTGAACCATCTCACAGACCTCCTGTCCTCTCCAGGACAGCAAGATGATCTGATCTTGTCTATAATTACCCCTCTGTCCTCTGAATTAGGGGGGGACTTCCTCACATGTCTTTGGGAACTGCACCCCAGGGAGACCTCACTGACTTCTCAGGCAGGACTCGCCTCTGTGGTTAGTTAGGACTGCCTTCCTCCTCACCCTAACACCCCTGCAATCCCTTCCCACTTTCCTGCCGTTACACCTCAGTATCTACTCAACCAGTCCTTGTCACTGTGATCTCACCAGTGCTGGATCTGCCTGTCCCTTTCCCTGACACATACATGGGGGCTCAAGTCACATCTGGAAGACATCCACTGTCCACTTACCCTACCACAAAGGGAAGGGAGCCTCCTTCCCTGATAGAGCCCAGGTCCTACTTGGGAATTAGACCACCACGGTAGCCACAGGAGCAATTAAACTGTTCCAAACCTTTTCAGAGAACATCCACTCGCTCCCTGACACACCAACTCCCATCTCTGAGCCATACGGCCACTGTGAGATTTCTCACCCCAGCACCCTTGGTATGAGCTGCACTGGCCCTGGGCCCGTCACCCCCAACCCTCAGTAACCATCAGCATCTTCCTCCCAACACTGTTCAATCCCAGCAGGTCATCACCCCTCCTTTTCCCAGGACCTCCCTAACTTCATAATGCTCCCCCCTTCTTGCCCTAGACCAAATTCTCAAAACCCCCTCTCCTGGGTTCACACTCTCGGCTCCCCTCCACCGGCCAATGGACTGTCTCCCACTTGCCAGCTCCTTGTCAGCCTGGAATAATGAACCAGAACAATATCCCAGAATCCAGAACTTTCTCCACCTCTTTTTATTCTGCCTTAGCTGTCACCTGACACAGAAGGTCCTTTTTTTATTTATGGAAACAAAATACTTTCTCACCCACCTCCAACTGGACCAGCACCGACACTCTTGACTGTCTCCTGACAAACACAGACCCTCCTGATCAGTCCCTGCCCATCCGTAAAAACACATCAAGCCCCAAAGAGGCCCCCATCTTCATCCCACTCCTCAGCGCCCTGGGAGCTGGACAGGACTTGGAGGCCAGAGTCCTCTCTGCATTTTTCCCACACATTATCCAAAGACTTACCAGACTGCCTACAGGAAGAATCTTAAAGCCTAATAAAACTGTAAGACCAAATATCAGTCATGACCATCCAAAATAGATGTAGGTATCCCTCACTGCAGGAAAACCCGGACCTGTTCCCTGCCTCTGCATGTTAGCTGGACAGTGACAAGCAGCTGGACCCCCTTCATCCAATAACACCCAGGGGTGGTGGGGAGGGGCACTTCCTAACCACTCTTTCTCAGGGGCATACGGCCCTCATCCACCATCTTTCAGACCCAGGGACGCCTGACAACAAGGAAGGTCACAAAACCACCATCTAAGTCAAAATTCCACGTGCCTGACTTTCTGGCCAGATCATCACTAACTAGTCTGACTCAGATTGGGGGCAGCCTGACATCTAGATGAGTCATGTGAATCGGGGACACCTGCTCAGATTTCTTCTGTTTCCACATACGATCATCCCTAAAATGTCCTAAAATGGTAGGAACTTTGGGACTCATTGGCCCCCATCCCAAATGTTTAATGAAATGACAAAAAAAACTGGCTGGAGACTGGATGTCCTAACCACAGTGCTACCCGGCTATATAACCCTTTACTGCTGGCCGGTGAGGTTCTAACAGCCTCTGCTTTCCAGCCTTGACCTTGCAGGCTCTGGCCTTCACTCCACTGACTCACCTTACTTCCTCTCTCGATGCCTTCATTTTCTAGATGCTTCCCTCTCAGGTCCTCTATTCCCTCTGTCTCCACCATGCTAACCGGCCTCACTCTCTACTCATCCACATGCCAGCTCCCCTCTGGGAGATTTCAGGGGTCAAAATGCATCAATCACTCCAGCAAGGATCAAAATCCAGCCCTTTTTCCTGTCTAAAGCCTTTCTGACACTTTAGTTCATTAAGTATTAAATCACGGACGGACAAACCATCTTAGCAAATGTCCTTCATCTCCCAGTCAGCCCCGATATTCAGCATAAACTCTGAAACTTAAAAGGGCCTAGGCCCCACAAGCCGAGGGTTTAGACCTGGCCTTCACAGTCTTTGAATAACTGAGAGAGGACAGAGGAAATGGAACACCAACCCCAAGAGCAGAAAAGGTGTTTTTAATAGTGGCTGTCACTGTAAAGCTTCTCCAGAGTGTTCCTCAAAAGTCCAGGCAAGATGGCCACGTGCTCCCATAGGACCCACCCTGGAGCCCTGCCTCCACCAGGATTCTGAGTCCCTGGAGTAAAATGCCCCAGGAAGCATCCTCCACAGGGACCCAGGAACCATGTCCTCTCTGCCAAGGAGAAACACACCAGAAGTGAGAATGGATTCTCCTTAGGAGACTACATGTGCCTTCTAGACCACACCCTGGACCATGGGAACGGCTTCCATCTGACCCACATGTCTGACTTCAAAACGGGCTCAACTTCATCACACCAGGATGATCTTAGGTGACTCCATCTCTGACACAGGTAAGTAAACTGACTCTAATAGATACTGGAGCCACGTCCTCTGATCTTCCTAAGTTTCGGAGACCTGTTTCCCTTTATCTCCATCTTTGGAGTAAAAGGTAGACACATCCCTCTGGCCCCTGTGTGTTCTGGAGCTCCCAGCTCTCCGGTTCATAAAGTTCCTTTGCTCACCCTTTTAACACTTTCCAATTACCACCCCCCACACCCCCCCAAACTAGAAAGACCTTATGGCTTCTTTCTGACTTCTGGAGAAAGCTACAACTTTGTCCTTTCCTTAATATGCTGGGAGCTTTCAAACTAGAAACCTTCTCTCTTACTTCCCCTAAAAGTATCTTCTACTTGTCTGTTTGCGTGTCCATATCCCGCATAGGGAATGTCTCAGCATCAAAACATGTGAGGCTCTAATTGCCTTTGAAAAGTGAGCTCTTAAATATTTAGCTACTGCTGTATACCCAAATGATCGTTTCAGACCATGTTTCCCAAAACAAAATTGTAAATTCAGTCCTTCTAACCTCAAATTAGCTTTTAATAACCAAAATTCCAAGAAAAACATATTATCTATTAGTTTATTAGTATAGAAAACATTGTCAAATATAAAATGTTTAACTTTCTTTTTTTTTGCAGCTTTTTTGGCTGGGGCTAACCCACCACCTCCAGTATATGGGGCCAGCACCCTACTCCTTGTGCCACTGGCGCCACCCAACGTTTAACTTTCTTTAAACTATATTATAATTATCTGCTCCAAAGACTGAAATACCTAAAGTTGTAATAGGCCTTGATATATATTATTAATATTATATGCTAATGTGTACTAGATAACCAAATCTCCTTTCTATCTAGAATCATGACCACTGTAAGATCTTTACCATCCAACAGACCTTTTTACTTTGCGTTTGTATCTTAAACAACAGTTTATAATTAGCTATGGTTCAAGATCTGCTTCCATTTAAAAATGTCATGGGAGGCCAGGCATAGTGGCTCATGCCTATAATCCTAGCACTCTCTAGGAGGCGGGAGGATAGCCTGAGCTCATGAGTTCAAGATCAGCTTAAGCTAGAGCAAGAAGACCTTGTCTCTAAAAACAGCCGGGGTTGGGGTGGGAGCCTGTAGCCCCAGCGACTCAGGAGACTGAGGTAAGAGACTCTCTTGAGCCTAAGAGTTTGAGGTTGCTATGAGTTATAACCACAGCACTCTACCAGGGGCAACAACGTGAGACTGTGTCTCAAAAAAATAAAAAGCTAGGGTGGCGCCTGTGGCTCCACAGGACAGGGAGCTGGAGGTGGTGTGTTCAAACCCAGCCCTGCCACTCCCATAAATAAATAAGTAAATAAATAAATAAAATAATAATGTCATGGGGAGACCTAAAATATTCTGTTATGATTTTATTTAACGCATTGCCGATTCTATTGCTTTGTTTTCCAGCCATGATAAATACCAAGTGAATAGCCAAGTTTATCTGATTGATACCTCCAGGATTAAAAACTGCTGAATTATGCCTACCCCAGTCTTATTCACCTCTCTAGCCTAGGCACTATAGCAAAGGAGAGGGGCTACAAAGTTCCAAGGGCCGATTTCAAGGGATATAATTAGTAAATGTTTAGTTTCCTTATCTTTCTCCTCAATTTCCCCAACCGCGCCCTAACTCACCTACCCCCCACTTAAAGAGACCACAATACTTACAGCCTAGGACTAAATTTGACTCAAAGTCTCCCAGGCCCTCGCCAACCTATAAAGAAATCCTTTTAATTCCTACTGCTTTTCATCACCACAGCTGAACTTCTATAAATCCTGTCCTGGAGTCATCTCTCTGACCTTAAAAAAAAACCCACACCTTCAGATTCTGCTTCCACCCAAGCCAGACTCTCTGGGAGCCCAGCCCATGATGGACACCAGACTCCAATCTGCTCCACAGAATCTTCAGAACTATGAACTAAAAATCTTAAAGCTCCCCCCACCCAGTGACAGACTGGACACCCTCTTGAGCAAGGGGATCCCTGAGCTGCTAGCCATGAGAAAGGAGATCAGTGGCCCCTCCCCTTCTTAGAGACGTACTCTGTGACTTATTAACAGGTCCAAGGCTGCGGGGGACACACCTGCAGGTCCTTAACAGCAAACCATTTGGGTCTGTCTGGTACTTGTCTAATTAACAGACCTTTTATTTTTTGAGACAGTCTCACTGTCATGCTGAGTAAAGTGTCACGGCATCAGAACTCACAGCAACCTCAAACTCTTGGGCTTGAGCAATCCTCTTGCCTCAGCCTCTCGAGTAGCTGGGACTACAGGTGCTTGCCAATAGAGAACAGCATTTCACTCTTGCTCAGTCTGGACCTGAACTCCTGAGCTCAAGCAATCCACCTGCCTTGGCCTCCAGAGCCCTAGCATTACAGGCATGAGCCACCACTGCCGCCAACTAACAGACCCTTTATCTCAAGCACTACCTCTCCACTGACTGGCTCCTGGTCTTTTAGAAAGAGCCTAACTCTTTCAGCCAACTGTCAGCTAAACAATCTTTAGACGACCTAAGACCTGTGGCCCCTGCTTTGACTTGTCCCACCTTTTCAAGCCAACCAAATGCACACCTTTCACAGACTGAGTTATGATCTCACCTGCAATTCCTGTGTCCCTGAAAAGCATAAAACTAAACATTCTCCCCACTGTTGTGAGTCCAACTTGCTCAAAGCTCTTGGGTGTGGCTCCAGGTCCTGGTCCTCATATCTGGCTCAGAATAAACCTCCTTAAATTATTTTACAGAGTATGGCTTCTTTTCCATTAATAAGACTGGCAGCCAACTTTGGGGCCTGGAGAAGACTCAGGACCCCTGAAGGAGCAGCTGGAACTCAGTATGGCCCCTTTTGGGTCCAATTCCCGAGCTTCTCCTCCAGCAGAACCGGTGAGTCTCCTGGGCTCCAGATCTGTTTTTGGTTGTCAGTCCTTTGTTTATTCTAAGCTGGTTCTTTTCCTGGGAATCCTAATTTTGATTTGGAGGCACATTCTATAGGGTCCTCTGCATTGCCTCTTCCCCAAATTAAGCTGAATTGGCTTAAGAATGGAAAAATGAAAAAAGGAAAATGGTCCCTTCAAGCATCCCAGTTGGTTTTTGGAGCCTCTATTTCCATTTAACTTGTGTTAAATGGAAAAATCCAAGGGGGGTTTCCAGGGGTCTTCTAGGACACCAGCTGGCTGTGGCTGGTCTGTTACAAGTTTTTACTGAAGGGCAACTGTATCAAGGGAAATTCAGAAGTCGGTCTCTCCAGCTCTCCGCGTCTTTAATTTTTTCGCTAGATTTTTCTTCTTGAGATAAAACTCATTGTTTATATCTGAAATTGAAAGACTATCTGGAGATGGTGCAGCCCATTCCAGCTGAAGTATAGACATTTTTTAAAAAGGGACTCATTTTAAACTGAAGCAAAAGGGGTGGTGTTAGAAAGTTTAAAACCAAGTTGCCGTGGGAACTGCTTTGCCCAAAACCTTGCTCCACAGGCATAATGACGTTCCCTACCACGGCAACTACGGCTTTGCCACATGAACAAGTTCCAGTATTTTGAGAAATTGGGATCAAGTTGTCTTTTACAAACTGGTGAATTAACATATTGTGACCAGAGTTTTAAGGTAAAAATCCACTGGAACCTTGTCTGTGAGTGAGTGTGCATGTTCAGATATGTTTTTCATGTCCATGTATGTTTGTGCCTACCTACTTCTGGACCGGCTTAGAAATAAGGGTGCTCAGGTGGTGCCTATAGCTCAAGCAGCTAAGGTGCCAGCACATACACCAGAGCTGGAGGGCTCGAATCCAGCCCAGGCCTGCCAAACAATGACAACTACAAAAAAAAAAAAAAGAAATAGCCAGGCGTTGTAGCGGGTGCCTGTAGTCCCAGCTACTTGGGAGGCTGAGGCAAGAGAATCTCTTAAGCCCAGGACTTGGAGGTTGCTGTGAGCTATGATGCCACAGCACTCTACCCAGGGCGATAGCTTGAGGCTCTGTCAGAAGGAAGGAAGGAAGGAAAGAAGGGTGCTCACAAATTAAACCCACACTCTTTCCTGGTTCACATGGATTCGGTAATCTTTGGCAAATAAACTGGGTTATTTGAAAGGGTACTATGAGTAAAGTGAGAGTAAGAATGTTTTTAATTTATCGGCATGTATGTTTGCCTGGGTTGTACTGGACACTCATCTTCTTAAAGCTCTAGGGTTTTGGCACAAAGCTCTTAAAACTGTAAGCCAAAAACAAAAGGATCTATGTTTGCATGATTCAATAAGGCAAATTTAACATTGGTCAAATGATAATAGCTAAATTTTCTGAGTCAACAAAAATACGTGTTTAGGATTTGTGTGTACTTATTTCCTTTGGAGAACAGTATGCTTGATATTCACGTGCGTGTTCCCACAATTATGCTTCATGTGGCACATGGGACTATCTGATTTTTTTTTTTTTCTTGAGACGGAGCCTCAAGCTATCCCCCTGGGTAGAGTGCCATGGCATCACACCTCATAGCAACCTCCAACTCCTGGGCTCAAGCAAGTCTCCTGCCTCAGCCTCCCAAATAGCTGGGACTACGGGCGCACGCCACAACGCCCGGCCATTTTTTGGTTGCAGCCATCATTGTTGTTTGGCGGGCCCGGACTGGGGATTCGAACCCGCCACCTTAGGTGTACGTGGCTGGCGCCTTAGCCAATTGAGCCACAGGCGCCGAGCCTATTGATTTTTTTAAATGATAATTTGAAGTAGACCTCAAAGGTTTGCTTATTTTGCCTCTGAGCTCACCTTTCCACAGCATCTCCCCTACCCTCTTGCTGTGGATATGAACAGGTGGCCAGTACCCTCAGCTGAATCCCTACATGCCTAGAAGCATCAGGAAAGCAAATGAAACATTTAAGCAAACTTATAGTCGAATGTTTATGAAAATATTACAGTTGTGGTCTTTTGATCTTAGCTGCAGAGACCATTCTTTCTGCTGATTTCGGTGTCTGGAAAGGTACATGTAACATGTGTTTCTACCTCACTTCTCACCTTCATGGGACATGAACAAGAGTGTCAGAGATTCAGAGCCAGCCCAGGAGCTGGAGTTGTAAGAGCTCAAGTAGAAATTTTAATTTTCCCTTGGTCTTATTCACTTTTGATTTTGCTAGCTGGTTATGTATATACTATGTTTCTTTAACAAAGTTTTTGCCTAGAAAAAAATTCTTAAACTTAATTTTTTATAGTAATTTAAGAGAAAATGACTACTAAAATCCAAAAAGAATCTCAAAAGTCTTACTCTGGAGAAATGCCACATGCACTCGAGTTTACACCCAGGTTTTAAGAACCACCTACTCTTCATCCTCACATAATAAAGGACACATCACAACTTTCTCATTGTTCAAGGCACTAAGGACTGAAGGGTTTTTTTCGACCTAAGGTCAAGCATTATGATGATGGGTCCCAGAAACTACCTTGAAACAAGGTTTCGAAAAGTCTTCTGACCTTACACCTTCACTTTCTGCCTCTTGTTCTGGCGTTTATGGCCTGCCTGGAGGAAGACGGATTCAGCTTTCTGTGGTGAGTCTAGCTTCAGCGAAGAATTAGAACCCCTTTTTCTAGCCCAATTCATAATTGCCAGATCATGGAAGAAGCCCAAGTGTCCATCAATCCACGAATGCATCAATAAGCTGGTGCTGTCTTAACGCAGTACCGTAAAGTGGGCAGCTTAAACAACAGAAATGCATCGTCTCACAGTTCTGGAAGCTGAAAGTCCAATACGGGATCGTTATCGCATTGTGACCAGGTTGTGTGGACCCTGTGCCTCTTGTCCAGCTTCGGGTGGGCGCTGGCAGTCAGTCTTTGACATCCTTTGTCTCATAGAAGCCTCACCCTGATTTCTGCCCTCATGTTCACATGACATTCTCTCTGTGTGTCTGTCCAAATTTCCTTTCTTTAAAAGGAAAACAGTCATATTGGATTAGTTCTCATCCTACGCTAGTGTGGCCTCTCAGAAACGAATTATTTCTGCCACAGGACCTTAACCTCCATGAGGTCGTATACAAAATTCTCCATAGGAATTTTGAAGGAAACAATTCAAGCTGTAATGGTTGTGGAGGAAAGATGGGGTGGTACACACAGGACGCCTACCACTCCTGATGCATGGTTAGTGCCCTACGCTGTTAGGGCCTCACTCTGTTGCTTTGGAGTTAGATAGAGAATCTGAACTGTGGAATTGAGCTCTATAAAGGCTGTATGCAGAAACTTCACCATGAAGACTGGAAGCACAGAGGCTGCAGTTATTAATTACTATTTTCTCATGGTTGCCTTGGACTTTTTCTCTAGTTTGTGAGCTTTGGAGGGAAGTCCAGCCCTTCAAACCGGCTGTTATGTCCTTCCCAGCCACCTGGTTTGGAGTCAAGTCCTTTTTTTCCAGACAACTCCCAGGGGGTTTGTAACAGATATGTAAGATGTTCCAGGCTACCTTTTCATTATTTTTATTAAAATTAAAAGAGAAAACCTACATGACAAGTTTTTTCTAATACATTCTATGCAAACAGCATATTAGTATTTCGTTAAAAAATTAGGTTAAGATTTACAAAGAAATTAATACCTAGATACAAATGCTGACCACAGAAATAACCATTTATTGGACACTTAATCTCATCAAGGCCATTTACACAGCCTCGGCAGGTGAGTATTATTCCTACTTTACAGACAAAGAAGCTGAGACTTTGATGGAATGTTCTATTGTTTGTATCATGCCTTGCTTTTGCTCAGTCTGTGCTCATCCCACAATCCAACAGTGAAAAGAGAAAATCCAACAAGATGCCCATGAGTGTGCAAAGTCCTTGTTTTCTGGGCCTGCACCTGCTACCACTGTTATCCAGCATCTCTGAGTCTCAGTTTCCTCATCAGAAATGGGAACAATGAAGTCACCACCTGGAGTGATTTTACAGGGATCTAATGTGACATGTGAGATGGGATTTACCTACCTTATGCTGGAGATCCACCATATTTTGTTGGAGAAATAAGACAGTCAACAAATGAATGGATGAATAAGGACATGTGTGGAAAAGCTGTTGAGAATAAACATGAGTTTACAAGCAAATGTCAGGGACAGCGATTCGGCATAACTACTAGTCTTAATTTTCTGTTACCTTTGAGGGTATTAATGAGGCAGAAGCTTCATAACGTAAACCAAGTCCAATTTTGACACGCTTCTCTGCGTTTGCAGTGTGCTAAGATGCTCCATAGGATGTCTTTCTTTCTTTCTTTTTTTTTTAGTCCTGTGACCAACATATCCTTTATTACAACTTTAGTTGTGTAAATCAGACTGTTGCCCAAAAACACAAATTTATCACAGTTCTTTTTGTTTAAAATTTCGTATTAATATGAGGGCACATATGATTAAGTTACATTGTTTGCATTTGTAAGGTAAAGTCCGTATTGTAGTTGTGACCTTCACCCAGGATGTGTGACGTCTGCCTTACGTTGTACCCAACCTCCTGCTCACCTCAGGGTGTCCACCGTGGCTCCATGGGGCAGACATTATTATTTGGTTTCCACCCTTATCAGCACCATAGATGAGGTGCAGAGAAGTAAAGTGATTTGCCTACAGTGGCTTATCCTGTCCATGTAAAAACATGCACACAAATATTGATAGCAGTGTCATTCCTAGTAACTCAAATGTGAAACAACTTAAATGCACACCAACTGATGTTTTTAATACACAGAAAAGAATGAAAATTGTAATTCTTAATATATGACTACAAGTAATGGTAAGGACCTCTTATAATTGCAGAAGTCAAATGTTATTTTCATACAGTTTCTTCCTTTCTTAAAATGTATGTACATTTTTTGGCACCCTCTGTACATATAAAATGAGATTATTACAAGGAATTGGCTCACAGGATTGTGAAAGCTGAGAAATGCCACAATTTGGCATCTGCTTGCTGTAGACTCAGGAAAGCCAGTTGTGTAGATAAGGCCTGAGATCCAGAGAGTTGATGGTGTAGATTACAAGCTAGAGCAGAAGTCCTGAGAACCAGGGGCACCAAGGGCAGGATCACCACTCCAGCCCACGTGTCAGGGAGACAGCAAATCAGCGATGGCTCTTTTGCTCTCTTTGGGTCCCCAGGAGGTTGGATGGTGCCCCCTCACACTGGAGAGACTGGGTCTTCTTTATTCAGTCTACTGATTCAAACACTAATCTTTTTCAGAAACACTCACACAGATATATCCAGATACAATGTTTAACCATATATCTGGGCATCCTATGATCCAGTTAAGCAAACACATAAAATTGAGAATCACAGTTGGCCTCAGGTGGTCTTGGCCATCACAATTGGCTCAGGTGGTCTTGACTATCACAGTTGGCTCAGATAGTTTTGACTATCACAGTTGGCCCAGTGGTCTTGACTATCACAATTGGCTCAGGTGGTCTTGACCATCATAAATGGCCTTAGGTGGTATTGACCATCACAAATGGCTCAGGTGGTCTTGACTATCATAATTGGCTCAGGTGGTCTTAACTATCACAATTGGCTTCAATGGTCTTAACCGTTATAAATGGCTTTAGGTGGTTGTGACCATTACAGTTAGCCTCAGGTGGTCTTGATGATCACAATTGGCCTCAGGTGGTCTTGACCATCACAATTGGCCTCAAGTGGTCTTGACTTATCACAGTTGGCTCAGGTGGTCTTGATGATCACAGGTGGCTCAGGTGGTTTTGACCATCACAATTGGCCTCAGGTAGTCTTGACTATCACAATTGGACTCAGGCGGTCTAGACCATCACCGTTGGCTCAGGTGGTCTTTGCACTTCTTTTCACTTCCTTTGTCCTTGTAATAAAGAAACCATGTGTTAGTGAACAGCGAGTGGAATTCAGGAAAAGAATACCAGTAGTTGGATCAGGCTCGTGCCAGGTAGTTTATTGACCTGTGCCATTTCTTTCTCATAATCCTTAGAAGAACCCTCTGAGGATGATACTGTCATCCACATTGTACAGATGGGAGAATGAGAACCAGAGATTTGCCCAAGGGAAATATGGTGCAAGTGATGAAGGCAGAGTGTGCACCAGGACTGCTCCCTGTCCTAAGCCCTCACTACCATAGGGACTGCTCATTTCTCGTCTCTTTCACTGGAACGCTCTCAAGAAACAATCTTAGAAAAGGCAGATACTAACAGAATTATGTATTTACCATTGAGATTGCTTCTTTCACCCTCTACCGGGACCACTCAAATGCCATTCTTCATAGCTCTGACAAGAACTGTGCAATTAAATGTCAGTTTTCAGTGTGAAAAGATGATAGCCTGTTCAAAGTGGGACTTACCTCCAAATAGGTCTAGCATACGTCAAGACCATGTAATACAAGAATTTACTCACCTGAGGGGGAAAAATATTTTTGCTGGCCTCAGTTCACCCCCTTCCACACATTCTACAAGGTATGGTATTTTCATCAACGCCAACCTGCAGCACTTTCAGAATAGAGAGAGGCTTTAGAAATGCTTAATGCTGTTTTCTTTCAGCTGCCCCAGCAGCACTTAACTCTACCAGAAGATAAATGGTCTCTTCTTTACTGCATGACACGCAGTAATGAAACACAAATTAAAGAGGGTCTTGAAATTTAGAGGTGCACATAAAGCATGAATCTTAAAAAAAAAAAAAGGAAGGAAAGTCTGCCACTGAAAACACTCAGTCTTGTCGCTACAGAGCAGGGGCACAGACTTGGTTATGGGAACAGAGGGGAGAGTGATTTTTAGTGCAGAGGCTTTGTCAGTAAGAACAAATGAGATGCACCAAGTGTTTGGCAGGGCTGGGGGGAGGGAAGGGAGGTAGGAGAAGAGAAATCATTGGTTTGCAATGTCCCTCCCTCCCTGCTAAGCTCTGCTAAGGATCTTCTCCATTTGCCCCCATCCCCCACATCCTCCCCCACAGGACTCAGTTCTGTCCTCAGTCTTCCTACTGAGTCACTTCCCAGATATGAGCTGCCTCCAGGTAGAGCTGGTCACGTTTAGTTCTAGGAAACCTACCACCCACTTTCCCCTCTGGTGATTACACAGGGTGAGTATCTTTCTTTAAAAATCACTAAAATGAAATGGCGGGGGAGAGAATTAGGGATCTCTTTTTAGACAATGGGGTCTCTTACATCTACCTTTCTGAGAGAAGCCGCACTTAAAGATGTCAGGTGCAGTAACCACTCTGAGGGAGGGAAGATGGATAAAGTCTGCCAGGGAGAAGGGAGGGTGCTGGGATGGAGACGATGGGGCTAGTGTTGGCACAGAGGAGGGGCGCGTCTTGATCTGAAACAGAAGGAAATGCAGGATGTGAAGGCGCAGACAGGGGAGACAGATGAGCTAGGTCTGACTTATGTGAGTGGACTAAACAAATCACAGAGCAGCGTACTTAGATTCAGACTTGTATCAGCTGCTAAAATAATGCTGTGTAGCAAATCACCCAAACTCAATGGCATACAAACGTAAGCATTTACCTCTAGCTCATCAGCAGGGATGAGACCATCTGGGATGGGCTTGGCAGGTGTGGGCGGGGCTCTGTCTTGGGTCCGGGGTTGGCTGTCTTTGCTCCCTGCACCTGCATCTTCTTCTGAGGCTGGTGGGCACATTATTTCCATCACGGTGGTAGAGGGCAGGAGAAGCAATCCCAGTGGTGCAAGACTGTTCTGCGTCTCCATGTGTAACTTACTGATCAATATCATATTACCCCAAAGCATGGGCAGTCAGAGTGGGACTCCATGTAAAGGCACATGGGGTGGATCTGGGGGCGAGGGGTAGTTGGGACCATGGAATTCCTCCACCAAAACATCATTTACTTCTTCATAGCCTCTACACCCACCTTCAGAAGGTCTTAGTAATTTTGACACTTGAAAAATATAGCAGTGCAATTACCGTGATATTAGTTCTTAGGGTATGGAAATTCTTAGAACAACCCTCTAGACACTGATTATTCGAAAGCAAAGAAGGCTGTGTTGGGAGGAGTCCTTGGTGATTGTTTATTTCTATCTGTGTATGTTATAGATGGGGAAACCGCGGACAGGAGAGATGGTTAGTGAAAACCTGGTATCAGAGACTGAGTTAAACATTCCGGTTTGTTGTGGACGCTGAGCAGCTCTGAGAATGACAGGGAGGATTAAGACCCCATTTTACAGATTATTAGCCAAGTGGTGAAGTGACATACTCGAGAGCTGAGAGCAATCGGGGCCGATGTATTCTAGTTGACAGTCACGCATCTCACTCCCCCTCACTCACCACACAGTGCCCAACTGATTCTGAAAGAGGAAGAAGTGAATGCTCTCGGGAAGCCACAGTGCTGTGAAACCCAGGTGTGAGACAGAACGCACAAATTAGAGACTGGCTTGTAACGTGATCTGGCCGGGTGGGAAGCCAGCCCTACCGGGGCTGGCCTGTCAGAGTCAAGCGCAGGAAGGGGAATAATCCCCCTTTACACGGCCCTGGTGAGACCGCACCTGGAAAACAGGCCCCGGTTCCAAGCCCCGGGTGCCCAGGCCATGTGGACAGGGAGAAGGAAACAGCGTGATTCACTCGGAGCTGGAGGAAATGGCCTAGGAGGGTGACATTACAGAGCTCGTGAGTTTGCTGTCCTCCCCTTAAAAGGGACCCCCGACATTGGGGAGGCTGGTCCACTGTGCTGAGGTCGTGGGGCCCTGTCACTTGGTTTCGTCTCATGCCCTCTGGTTCCTCCTCTTCAGCTACTTTCCACCTCTCTGGATCCCTGTCCTCCTTGCCTTTGCCCTTGTGTACCTACACCTCCTTTTACCTGGAGGTGGCCCCCACCTTCACCGCTGGGTGTCACCCTCGATGTCACTTCCTTGCTGTCTTTCCTGGATCCTCGTAGCCCTGGGACGGCTGCTACCCGCGCTCCCAGTCTCCCTTCTTGCCTTGCATTTAGTGGCTCACTGGTATCTCTCTCTATGGTCCCACCTGTCTTCATTTCCACCTCTGTTGTATTAGATCCCTGGCACTCTGCAGGGGCTGGTGTCTGCCAGGGGAGAAGCACAATCAGCCACCTTACCTGGCAGCCATGTAGCAGGCCTCTGTGCCTGGGCTGTGCCATTGTACCTGTCTGGGACACTCAGCTTCTTTTCTTGACTTGTTCAGAGGTGGCAAGAAGGGCTCTGGACTGGGACATGGACACTATGGATTGCAGTCCTGCACTGTTGCTTATCAGCCCCACAATGGGAGGGAAACATGGCCCCTGCCTGAGCCGGCACCTCTTGGTCTATGGAACAGGGGTGTGAGGCCTGCAGGGATGCTGCAAGGTTTCAGTGCAGATCCCTCTGCAACCTTTGCACGCTCACAGACCAAGGCCAGTCCCGCCTTCAGTGTAATCTTTGCTCTTCATCAGGAATGCTACTTACTTTCTGGCAATGTTTGGTTCCTCTCTTGAGATACCAAATAATCACATCTGCCCACATGCAGAGCTGCAGGAGGTGACCTGGGCATGGTTGGGATGGCAGGGGCCTCATGTCCTCCACACCCAGCCCTGACACCTTGTGCATTCTGGAAGGCTCTTGCAAATACCTGTGCACCAAGACAGCCTCAGATTTGGAAGTCCACAAGGAGACCTGGCTGCCCATAGGCACTGTCCCCATAGCCCTTGGTCTGGGGCTCCCTTCTCTCATCCTGGAAAAGAGATATGCTGGGAAATTCCCTTTTACTGGATTGAAGCAATGGCTGAGGTGCAGACATCCCCGTGCTCTCGGCAGCCCAGGACTGCTGTGTTCAATTAAACTTGATTCCCCCAAGTGAGTTTATGGGGGAAGAGAGTCTCCCAGTCAGCAGTGTTCATAATTCTTGGAGCTGTTGGCTACTCACAGGTTGCCCAGTGACTTCTCAACACCATCATCCACGGTGGAAAGTGGTACATGTCTCTGGGACCAGGTGCATGAAGTTGGGTTTCAGTGCTGATGTTCTGCTGCTTTTCTAGTCTTGATACAGCCGTATCCACGCTCATTCCCTGGGCTGCCCTCACAGTCCCGAGTCAGCTTTGGTGCCTGAGAGATGAGCTCATTGAGCTCACGCTCATTCTTATCACCTCCCAACTGGACAATAGAAGGAAGACGATGACTTCATGTTTTTCTAAGTCCCTTTAGGAAAACTAAGGAATGCATCCTTCTTGGTTTTGGTCAGCCTCATAATGTGGGTTGTTTTCTAGATGGTGTGGAACCTCTGTCCAGGGAGCGTGCTGTCTGATACAGGCTCCAAGGTACCTCGGCACACTTTAAAGGGAAGTGTGTCCCTAGAACCCGAGAGAGGACTTGGGGACATCTGCGTGGGCCCCCCTCACTGGGGCCATTTTGGTTATGGCCTATGGTATTTTCTACAATGCATATGATTGTAATTTCTGGGTTCAGTAATGGAAATATAAATGCTGGGCTCCTAAATCAATCTTAGTTCACAGTCCCCTTTTATCTTCTCTTTTTTCTCTTCCTCGTTGTGTCCATCCTGGGCTGGGATCCATTCTTTCCCCTCACCTCTGATGAACAGTTACTACCTAGAAGAGGATGGAAACCTCCAGGTGCTGCAGGGACAACGTTGCATAATGGGAACAATATTCTTCAGTGCATAATTTTTTCTCCTGGGCTATTAGAAATTTTCTTGCTTCTTTTGTCCATTTTGCCACCTTCTCCTTCTCTCTTGTTTAATACCCACCTTCCAAGTGTCTGTAATGGGACTGGGGAGAGGAGCGTTAGAGAATTCAAAGTCAAGACTGACTGTCTGGCTTCATGTAACTCACTGTCTAGTGTGTTTGAATCTCTGTCCCTCAGAGGACACTTCTGCCGGCCTGTGTCTTACTCCTCTTACATCTGCATCTTGGTTGTGTGAGCAGCATGCAGAATTTTTGACATTATCTCTTATCTCTTTTCCTTCTAAGTTGCCTGAGGCAACTTAAATCCACATCTGTGGTTTGAGTTCTAAGCTCTTCAGTCACCACACTATGGCCCTTAAATCCTGACCTCTCTGTCTCTGCCAAGGGCTGGACCTGTGTCCACGTCTCTGTGTGTGCGTTCCCTTGGATGAGACCACCACATCATCACCTTACGGAGACAGGCTTTAGGAAGGGGCCTAGGAATTGGGTGACAAACTAATTTCATGACTTCCAGGAAATGTAGGCAATGTTCCAATCCCCAAACTCTGGTGTTTTTCACAAAATATTTCAGTAATGCAAGCCCTTGAGAAGACACTGGAAAACGCAAATTAGAATGAGATTTTTAGGGTAAGCAGTGGAAAAAACTGCTCATGTTCTGATTTTTATTAAACATAATTACTCTAAGTCAAAGAAGTGGATGCATTCGAGATACAACAATAAAAGCGATGAACACAAAATCCCTTTCAATGTAAAAGCGCAGATTTCAAAGGAGGGACAGGAACGTTCTCCATCGCAAGTTAAGCTTATTTTTATATTCACTATCAGAAGGCTTAGAATGAATGCTCCTGCTTGACCTAAAGATTTCAAATAAATGATTCAACGCATTAAAATTAAAATTTTCATCCCCCCCAAGCACACATCTATTTTTGCCTCCTTTTCTTATAGTCTTATTTGCTATCACCATAAAAATGGTATTTGCACAGTCTTTTAAAAAATTGAATATAAGTCGTAAGGAAAACATTAACATTTCCTCATTTCCCATTTTCCCACCATCCTTCTTGCTTTTCCCACTTAAGTTTTTCTTTCTTCCAGTTGTCACTAAAATGATATTGAATGGCACATTATTACACATACCTTGATTTCTCTGTTCACTGTTTGCTATTTAAAAAAAAAAGTAGAATTTGGCCTATGCATTACTTGCTAGTGTTTTTAAAACGTTATGTTTAAAACTGTGTTTGCATTTCATCACAGCTAGAGAGCGTTTCTTGACTGCCCACCATTTGCCATGAGGAAACTGGGGCCTCAGCACCACCGTTGCCTTCTCTCCCGTCTACTCCCCAAGTTGTTTCAGCTACACGATTATTTATAGAGGCTGACTTTTAAATCCTGACTTATGATTATATATAGGTTTTATTTTTAGATTTCTATTTTTTTTTTCAAGACAGAGTCTCATTCTGTCACCCTGGGTAGAGTGCTGTAGCATCACAGCTCACAGCAACCTCCAACTGTTGGGCTCAGGCAATCCTCTTACTTTAGCCTCCTGAGTAGCTGGGACTACAAGTGCCCACCCCCTCTATGTCTGGCTAGTTTTTCTATTTTAGTAAAGATGGGGTCTTGCTTTGGCTCAGGGTGGTCTTGAACTCCTGAGTTCAAGCAATCCACCCAACTTGGTCTTCCAGAGTGCTGGGATTACAGGTATGAGCCACTGCACTCAGCTTAGCTGTCTGTTTTTTTTTTTTTTTTAAAGAAAAATAACAGTAAAAGTTTGAAAGTAAACATATAATCTTTACAGTGTTCCAGTGTTCCAGTGATGTCTCTTGTGTTGAGACGGCATCTGTCCCTTTATGGAATTGTGTATCTGCTTACCTACTAGACCTAGTCCCCATTTGAGTGGTTCATAGTTCTCCCGGGTTTAACATTTCAAGATCAAACTCATGATTGTCTCTTGAATCTCGTGATTCTTGCCTCAGCCAAGGTCTCAGTTCATCCAGTGCTATTATATAGGAATGCCTGATGCTGAGTAACTTACAAAGACAGAAGATTTATTTGGCTCAGAGTTTTAAAGGCTTGACCCAAACATCCAGTTCTGCACAGCTTCAGGCTGCTTCCACTAGGAGCGAAAAGGGGAACCAGGGAACAGCATGTTCACAGACCACATGGTGGGTGAGGAGGTGGGAGGTCCAGTGGGGAGGGTGCCTGGTTCAGTCTTAACAATATAGAGCCAGGGCTTTCTCACCAACACATGGAGAAACCAGATCATTCATGAGGCATCTGCCCCCAGGACCAAGACACCTCCATGGAGCTCCCAACTCCCAACTCCCAACTCCACCATTGTGAAGAGTCAACTTCAACATGAGATTTAGAGGGTTTGAATACCCAGACAGCAGCAGTAAACTATGGCTGTGGTAAGGCTACACAGCAAGCCAGCCCTGGACTAAGTAATGGTACAGGATGATTTCACCACGTGCAGGGCTGGAGTGCTGGGCGCCTTCTGATTCAGGCTGTGGGCCGGCAGGTGGCCACACCTGCCCCCTACATGTTTCTCATCACAGGAAGCAGTGTAATCCACCAATTAAGTTGTTACCCCAAACCAGAAGGGAGAGTGTTGGTCGTCCTTTGTTCCTCTCTTTCTATCCTCACATCCATTCTAAGTCCTTTATTTTTTGCCTCCAAATTGCATTTCAAATTACCTACTTATTATTCTTTGTCTATTTTATCCCAGTGGCTGTTTTTTTCTGGAGTACAGCAATTTTCACCTATTTTTTAATTCATTTAATAAATACTCATTGGTTGAGGCCCTCATCAATACCACACAGTGGATTTTTCTTACTGATCCAAGCCAGGATCTGCCTTATGCTCCATCAGGAAAGAATAACTTCTCAGCATATCTCTTATTCTGCGAGCCAAAGGAATTCTTGTGAATAAAACAGACATAACTCTTTGCCTTCAAGGAGCTGACAGTCTAGGGGAGGAGCTCAAAACTTCTCACCTGTTTTTCCTGCTTTCTCTGTATCTTCCACCCTTCTGTCCACCTCGCTGAGGTCAGAGTGATTTTGACAGAGAAAGAGATGATGTTTTCCTCTTGCTCGGATCTTTTAATGACTTTGTGTTGCAGGTAGACAACAGCGAGGTTTCTTGTCACGGTCTCATCTCTGCCCCTTCCATCTCACATGCTGTGTTTCACCCACAATAAGCTCCTTTCCTTTTAAATTTCTGGAACCCTCCAGACTCCTTTCCAGCTAAGTACCTGCTAGTTCCCTTCTAGGATACTGTGTTCCTAGAGCTTCAAGAACTCAGCTTGAAAGGGACCTTTTCAGTGGCTTTTCTAATGACCTTGATTAAGGCTCAGGCTTCTAATGGCTCAAGAGTACTCTGCAGGCTGATCTTACAGTGGACTCTCAGCTTGCACGTGTCTGGCAGTTCCCCCCGTCTGTCTGTTTACCTGTTTAATTGAGTCTGTTTCTTCCAGCCATACTCTGTATAGGGTCTGGGTTTTTCTGCTCGCTGCTGTGTGCTGAGTGTCTAGGACCATTATCTGGCATACAGTAGGCACCCAGAATCTCCCTGTAGATTAAGTGCATTCGTGAACAGGGGAATTCCAAGCGTGGGGGAACAAGTGCAATGGGGAGATGAGAGTGTCTCAGAGCTGGGCCTAAAGTCCAAGTGGTGCCTTCTTGGCAGCTCAAGCCACAGAACACAGGCTTACTGGTAAGCTTGGCCTCATTAGGAGAAATTATGTTGTAATTAGGAAAACAAGGGCAGGGCAGAGTGACTTGTTTAGGGTAATACAAGAAAATCACCATGGAGCTGGGTGAGAGCCAGGTCCACAGCCCAGGCCCCTCCACTGGAGGCCAGACCCCCACATTCAGTGCCCAATATAGGCCCCCCGGGGGCAGCTCAATGTCCCAACCCTGCTGTGACCCACTGGCCCAAGAGGGGGCTGGGAAAGGGGAGGCGTCCGCCAAGTTTGAGAGATTCCAGGCTGCTTTGCGTACGGTTTGGCTGAGGGCTCCTGCTTCTCCTGGTTATTGCCCCTCGGGCCTCTGACCTTAAATCAAGCTCTCAATCTCTCCTTCTGCTCAGAATGAGCTGGAGACTTTTAATTGTACTTTTCCATTCAAGGTCTTTGACATCGGCACTGCTTTGCTTTTGCGGGTTTAGCTCGACCTTTAATGTTCTCTTGGCAGATTTCTGTTATTAGAGGGGACGGGAGTTTTGATTTGTTGGAGAGAATGGAGTCTGAGCTTTGGACTTCAGAGCCTGCAGCTTTCTCTTAGAAACAGCGAGATGACTAATAACTATTTAGTGTGTAATGACGGCTTAGCAGTATTTACCCCTGATTTAGGCTCTCTGGCTCCATTACCGAGGATATTTTCCTGACTTAAACCTTTCTCAGTTCCTTAGCCAGCAGCTGTCCACATTTTTTTTAAAGTCCCCAAACCTCCAGAAATTATGATTTCACATTTCTAATAGACTCCTTTCACTGTTCAATCAGAGAGGCCTCTTGTGCCTTGGAGCGTGTGTCCCAAAGTGAATTTCATACAGGCAAGTGGAGAACACAAGTCAACGATGGAGCCAAATCTGCCCTGATGGGCTACACCCAGCTCTGCCATCCCTGGCTCTCAGCTCTGTCTGAAGCAGGTGCATGGAAGGGACAAGGGGTAAGTGCAGAGAGGGGGAAAGCACGAAAAAAGCAACAGGCTTTGACGGAGTAGGAATGTATGATTCAACCTCCCGACCTTCATCAGCTGCTGAGTCTCCCTCCCAGAGGGAGAAGAGAGGCGTCTACAGGAGAACTCAAAGGAAATTATTCCCTTAGTATAGCAATTACTTATCAGTTGAGGCATTCAGGAAATATGAATTGGCTTTGGTTTATAAAGACAATAGTAGCTGGCCTCAGTGTGTGGGTGTGTGTTTTAAGTTTTAGTATGAAGAGGTACGCAGGGATGGAGGAAACACTAGTGATTCATAATCCGAGGTCTGTAATAACAGTCTGTCTGTAATCTCACACCATTCACGGAGGGGCAGGCACTATGCTAACCTCTCTAGAACACTTTGCCTATTTAATTCTCTTGATGTACAGGAGAGGTAGGCACTTGTAGGACCCTGTAAAACAGACAGAGAAACTGAAACTTAGCAGATCTGTCATTTGTTTGTGGTCACAGAGCGCAAAGCTGATAGATTCCACCCCGATTTTTCTGAACTTGCATCCTAAACTTTTAACTACAGAAGTTTTAGAGGGTGGAGGTCGGGATTTCTGATGACTCAGCTAACCCCAACACAGTGTGACTGATTTACAGAATTCAGGGATTATCAGTGGAGACTTGGAGATGCTGTAGGTTTGAGCGTCCAGCCTGCAGGGCTGTCTGGTGGCGGAGTTAGAGCTTAGAGCTTGGGGTCAAAACACTCTGCTTTGTCCTGATTCTGCTTCTTCCTGGCTGCAAGATCTGAGTTTATTCTTCAGAGTTGGGGATATCACACAAAATTTCACTACTTTTGAGCAACAGAGATAGGGTAATGAGCTAAAGTATATGAAAATATTTGGTGAACTATATTGAGCTTTACAGTTGTAAAAAAAAACCTACCATTATCATGCTGATATAAGAGAGTTTATTTTATTTTATTTTTTTATCAGATAGTTTTAGATTTGGCTTCTGGTTCCAGACATTATAAAATAATAAAGTGATGACAAGGGTCATACATCAGCTGTGTCTTATGTGCCAAGCAGTTCACCTGGTGGTGCTCAATGTTTCAATCCAAACCCGGAAAGAAATTCTTCAAAGTACATATGATTACACTCATTTTAGAGAAACACACAAGCTCATAGAGGCTCAGTAACAGGTTTTTAGAGTGAAGTAGTGACTGAGTTTGGATTTAAACCCAGGTCATCCTGATTACAGTTACAATTTTTTCAACTATGTGGCTTTTCTTGGCCAGACTAGTTAAAAAAATAATAACAAATGATAGAACTGGAAGGTGTCATAGAGACCATCAAATCTGTCAAAACATTTCCTAAGCTGAATGTGGTGGCTCCTGCCTGTAATCTCAGCACTCTGGGAGGCCGAGGCAGGAGGATTGCTTGAGCTCAGGAGTTTGAGACCAGCCTGAGCAAGAGCAAGACTCCCATCTCTTACAAAAAATAGAAAAACTAGCCAGGCATCCTGGTGGACACCTGTAGTCCCAGCTACTTGGGAGGCTGAGACAAGAGGATCACTTGAGCCTAATAGTTTGAAGTTGCTGTGAACTATGATGCCACAGTTCTCTCTCTACCCAGGGTGACTGAGTGAGACTTTGTCTTTAGCAAAACAAAACAAATAAAAGGAAAAACACTTCCTAGAATTATTAAACAAGCATATGCAGGAGGCAATGGTAACTAATATGTTAATCCTGGCTTCTCTGGATTTTAGTGGTAGAAACTCAGTGGCAGCTGGCTTTAACAGGAATGAAGAGCCAGTTTCAGGCTTGGAGAATCAAGGGACTCAGCCCTGGTCATCAGGATCCCCTCTCTCCTTCTCTGAGCTCTCCTTTCCTCTGTGGTGGCCTGCTGTCACATTCCTTGAGATGGCTCGTAGCAGCTCCAGCCTTACAGCACTCTTGCTGGGGGTGGACTCAGGAGGAGTCTCCCTCCAGCCTGGATCTAATCTCACCAGCCTCAGGCCCCCACCACTGAGCCAGTGACTGTCTTAAGGGGAGAGATCACATGGCTAGCTGAAGCTTGGCCCCCACATTCACCCCAAAGCCACGTGTACCACATGAAGGACAGACATTGTTCCCAAAAGAAAAACTGGGCTACTATTTCTGGAGGGAGAGGGGTGAATGATGGGCAGGCAAAACAACAGATGTCTCCAAGCCAATGAAGGTTTTGTGTTTGCTTGGACATCACTCAGGTCCTTGCTTTCCACCATCCTAAAGTTTTCCCTACATGTCGCAGAAGTGGAGTCCGGGTTACCTGATACCTCCTCGGTCACAAGCAGCTCACTTCCTGGGAATGTCAGTGTGCTGAACGTAAGAGAGATCCCTAGTGGGCAGGTGAGCGGAGGCCTGGCCGACATGGCAGAGATGTACACTGATACCCTCCTCGCTGGTGCCCAGGGGTGTCACTCACACAGGGGACACAGAAATCAAGAAAGAGTGAAGATGCTCTTTCTCTGACTTCCGTATTTATTCACCTGAGAAGCGCTGATGCCACCTTTCATCCTAACAATTACCATTCCTGTGGAACTCTGGAGGCGTTAAGAAGAAAGATCCTTGTAGAGGAATCTAGCCTAACTCCTTTTCTGGACTTTTGATCAAACTGAGACTGAGGGAACTCAAACAGCTTCCTGAGCATCATAGCACTAGCAGAAAGCACAGCTGAGCCTCAAGCCACAGACTCTTAATGTGATGTTCTCAGAAGGGTGGCTGGTTCTTGCTGGTCACGATGCACACAGCACAGGAATAAGCGAGGAGCTGTCACCTGGCGAGGATGGCGACGTCTGCCGAGGACTCACACGTTATTTTTTTCCTGACCTTGAACTTTGCCATAAACACTTCACTGCTAGAGGAATGGTTACAGGCCCAGGCCTCAGGACTGCGCTCCTGTTCTGCCTTAGATTAAGTTAAATATTGTTTGTAGATGATCCAGACAAATGGGCTCAGCTGTGAGCCTGTCTAGATGGTTAAAAGGATGCTGTTTATTTCTCTAAGGAGGTTGCCCAACTGAGTAAGAGGGCTGTTGGACTATTGCCTTGTCTTATGCACAGATCTCCCATTTATTTCACAACTTGACTTCAGAGAATGCACTTAACTGCTTTGCCTGGCTGTCGTCTGTCATGCTTCTACTGGACTCAAGTGCCCCAGTGGCAGTGAACTTGTAATCTCCCTCCCTCCCGAGCCCCCTCAGTACCAAGGATGTTGCCAGCAATCTGTGGCTGCTCTATCCTTGGAAACTAAATTGGGTGTGTGAAAGAGTGAAGGATTAATAAGAAAATGAGAAGAGGTTCTCCAGCTTCAAGTAGATGCAAGTGCGATAGATGACTGATAGGGACAGCTGGCTCCCATGTCCTTTCAGGCAAGGATAACAATGCAGTAGGTTCATGGAAGCCTGTTGGAATATAGATCAGCCATTAGGAAGAGAGTGGTGATAGTGGCTGTGAAACGAAATGAAATACTTCTGGCTGAAGAGAGAGCAGAGTCTACTCTGCTGCTGGGTAGTGGTGTGGCATTGGGAAAAATCACGCCCCCCACCCCCCGCCCCGTCTCCTCTGTAGATGGGTTCATTGACAACTGACTGATGGGCTGTGATGAGAACCAAGGTCAGATGCTGTGTGAGGCTTACGCACTGTGGGTGCTTCACCTGCTAGTCCCCATCTTTCTCTTTCCTTTTTAACATCCGTATTTAACCATTTTTTTCCCAATGAGATGAGCTTGGAAAATGATAAAGTAAAAGACTCCAGAAGCTTCGAACAGGGCAGCATAAAGGGAGAAGGAGAAGATGACAAGGAATGAGGAAGTTAAGGAAATTGGCGGGACAGGATTTGGTGGGAAAATCAAGGAGAAGAAATGTCAGCTCGGTTGCTAAAGGGGGGGAAGCCCTGCAGGGAGGGAAGGCTTGCTGCACTGTCCAGGGAGATTGACAAAGTCATAACCACCCAAGGGAAGGGCGTGTCTTCTGATGAGGGAGATCAAATCATCTTAGAGTTACTTTTGCATTTTGAGGAATCTAAACCAAAAGGGAAAGAGGTTTAATGTTTTTCTCTCCACCAGAATTACTGTAAGTGCTTTCTTAACATGCAGCTTCCTGGGCTCTTCCGTCAGAGATTCTGATTCCGTAGTCTAGGTTGGAATGTCAGCATCTGCATTTATAAACAGGCCCCAGAAGTGATAGGGCTGCATAGCTAAGACTGAAGATTTCAAAAGAGGAAAGACAATTCATTATCAATGTTCTGTCAGCTGATCATGTTTTCAAAGCCCGTCATCTGAGGCTCACTCTGGGCCACTCTGAGAGAGCAAACGCCCCCACGTGCCCCTGTCGGACTACTGAGTAGTTGGTTCCAGCCGCTCTTCATTTTCTTCCAGTGCCTAATTTTAAGGTCTGAATTCTCATAGTTCTTCTGGGTCAATCCCTGATGGGGAAGATGGGAGGGACCTGCCCAGTCCTCAGCTCCTTCAGGGCTGGTGCAGAAGCTGGAAGAATCTTTTTTTGACTGTCTTCAACCTGCAAGTAACTCAACACCCGTGGTTGTACTTTTATTAAAGCACTAAAATTTTTATTTACTACTATACAACATTGTGTAGTACTATTGTGCCTGTCTCGTCAATGAGGAAACTGAGGCCAAGGTAATTCAACAGTAAAAAGTGAGAGTCCGTGTTGGTATCTGAGCCCCTCCTCCTCCTATCCCTGTCACCCCACCTGTCTGCCTCAGGAACCACACCCTGTGCTTCTGAGGAGAGGGCCCAGGTATTGAGCCACGTTTTTCTTTTACTCTCATCACAGTGCTTTGCACAAAGTAGATGTTTATCAAAAGCATTTCGAATAGATGAATAGTACATTTTCTTTTATTTTGTCTTCATCAAATTTAATATGAAATAAATTGCTGTCCTTATTCAGCAAGGATATACAGTTGTATTTCACAGCCAAAAATGTACAATTACATGAATGGGTTTCTATGTTAATTGTTAAAATAATTCAACTTTGAATTTTCCACTAAATGTTATATTCTAAAAAGATTCAGGTGCAAACTCCCCCCAGTGTGTTTAAAGCAGTGCCCTCTGCAAACACATAGATAATATATGTCTAAGTGGTTAGTGGTGTTCATGTTCTCTTATATTTCAGGACAGTAGGGAGGTAGAAATGTTTTTGTGACTTTGACACATTGTATTATGCTTAAGTCAGGGCTCTCCGTGTGCTATTACCAGGATAGTGTTCATTGTACCCAATAGATAAGGGGATTTGGGGGGGTCCACATGGTTTTATTGTCATAGTCATACAATTTTTTCATTAGTATAAGGGTGTATGTGATTAGGTTACATTGCTTGTGCTTGTAGGATGAAGTCTGAGTTGTGGTTGGGACGTCCCTGAGGAAGTGTGTGTTTGCCAGTACACTGTACTGTGAAAGGAACATAAACTGAGTACCTGCACCCCGTCAGAACCTCACCTTCAGGCTGCTGGCTTAATGCAGCTGCTAAGTGGGTGCTGAGATCCATGACCGCTGGAGTGGTGGCAATTCCCAAGACCCTCCTGTCATCCTTTTCTTCTCAGAGATTGAAGATTGTAGCTGTAGAAAATTCTCTCTCTTCAAAGGCTTCTTCATCACAGTCAAGGAATGCTCTGCTCCCAGTCTGCTCTGGTTCCACAGAGTGATGAATTCTCCACTGGACGTAGAGTGCACGCCCAGTGCCCACCAGATACTGTGACAAGTCTTCAACTTGCTCTCATGAGGCTGAGAAGCTGGACTTAGCTATATCCCATGACAGCCTAGGCGGCATCTTTCTGGGTGCTGGTTGTGAGTTGACAACTTTCATGACTACACCAATACCAGTTCACTGTGCAAAGGCTGCTTGGGAAAAATAAATCAATAGTTCAATACAGGTCTACCTCAGCTGTGGGTCTACCAATGTCAGCAAAGCACCTTCCTCAATAAAACAGGTCTGCTTTATCTATGTTCTTTAGAATACTTTGTGCATTGAGACTTTGTTGGGATAGACCTGGTCCCTAACATTCTCCTAGGCAGGCTCCATCCTTCTCCCCAGTTCCCACAGTGTATATATGCCGATCACTTAGTCATGGTTTATTCAGAATGACTCAGTCCTAAATTTTATGCTCTGAGAACTATGAGTTATCATTGGTCAAGTCAATATAACAACTGTTTGAAAAATGATAGACTGTTACTGTCATTAGTATTTCAAGAAAACATATAATATTAAACTCTTCTTTTGAGAGCAAATATTGAATGTGCACTATGGACTTTTGTTCTCTGGTTTTGAATCCTCAACCTGCCTGTCATTAGCATAGGGTTTCTCATTCTTAGCGCTGTTGACATTTTTAGACAAATAATTCCTTGTTATGGCAGTGAGGTTTCTGTCCTACCCACTGTGGGATCTTCAGGGGCGTCCCTGGCCCTCAGACATAACCGAATATTTCCTGGTTTGGTGATTGTCCTGGTAAGAAGGCCACTGCACTCACTGGTGATCATAGGAAATGTTTAAATTTCTCTGGGATCTTATTCCTTTTAATTGTAAAATATGCATCATGAAACCCAACTTACATATTAGGTGTAAGCACATAAACACATCAGCATTTATGAGGAACAGCAAAATATTAGTGACTACTGTCAGACATTTATCACTGGTCATAATCAAGGGCACACACTCCACTTGGACTATGCAGGCCGTGCTAAACCTTGGAAGACTGAAATAAAGAGTTTAAGTCATTTTTTCTGAATTTATATAGCCTGAATCACAGTTTTGGGTTAATTGAATATAGATTTTCAGCAGGAAACAAAACAGTGAGGGAGATGTACCTTTCACTGCAAAAAGTTTCTTTTGCCCTTGGAAGCGCCTCTCACAAAGTACCCGGTGGGAGCGAAAAGATGATGTCGACCATAACCCTGCCGCTTTGATTTGAGGAAAACTCATAAAACATGAATTTCCTGGTTTTGGTAGTCCCTCAGTACCCCATAATGTAGAAACTGTTCCTTTCCCTAAAGAGTTCACGCAGAAAGAAAGAAAGAAAGAAAGAAAAGGGAAAAACATTCAAATCTCAGAGGCAAATTAAGTTTAGTGGTGAAATTTTAGAAGACATAATATTGTTTTTCTCAAGCACATGTAGTGAGAAAATAATTTCTGTTTAAAAATCAATTGCTACTAATTAATACATTGTCCTTATTCTAGAATGTAAAACAGAAGTATATTTATTTTTATTGTTAGTTGTATCATGAAACTCAAGCTGGAGAACCAAGGAAACAATTTCCCAAGGCTTCTACTGTAGATCAGTGGTGATCAACTGGTGTGCCGTGAGATGGTCTTTGATATTCCACAAAAATGTTTAAAGATCACTAAATAAACTGTTCTCGAAAGAAGTTCAACACATCATAAGTATATTCTTTTCTTCACTCCATAAGTATATTCTTTTCTTCACTCCTTTTTTTGATCAACATAATTTGAGTGTGCCATGGACGTTTACCTACAGGTTCAAGTGTGCTGTGAGATAAAAAAGGTTGAAAAGCCCAGGCTTAGAGGTAGAGTAATTTATTGAGGTGATCTTGATTATCACTACTGTGTCATCTTGCCCTGTACACACAAGCAGAAGATCACAGATTTAGATTGAATCTTCCCAAAATTGAAGCTTCACCTCGAGCTTTTGGCAGGTAGAGAACCAGAGACAATCTAGGTATCTGTAGGAGACAAATGTTGGTTGAATAAACAATACCGACAAGTAAACTTGATGGAAGTTACAGCAAGGGATGGCCCCATTTTAGTTAAAGCAAGATTTTAAAAATTTCCATCGTTCAACAATGGTAGAATGGTCAACTACTGCCATGTGCCTGTTCAGGACGTAGGGTATTCCCAGGATGCAGTATTTTTACATTTTAAAACTGCAGCGCTCTGGGGAAGCCACGTTGTTATCTACCATAACAGCAGATTCCAATAGCAAGCGCTCCATCCCACAGGTGTTCAGGTGGAGCTGATTGGCCAGCTCTCAGGATGTGTCAGTGAAGCCTTTGTTTTGGAGAAAAAAAATGGCCACAACTTCAGCAGGAGCCCTCCACCTCCGAGGCACTAAAAGAATCTACAAAGACAAACAATGTGTTGGAGACCCAGCCTCATCGCTAAATCCTCTGGATTTACAAATCCCTCCATATTTGGATTCCACATTTAGAACTCAAGTGAATTGAATCTTCTAAGAAGCTCCCTAATCCCTCAGGGGGGAGGATTTCTGCAATAAAATCATCAATCAGAAAATATTTTAGACAGAAGCAAATAGCATATGGCAATGAGGGAAGCAAATGATTTAGGATGAAAAGACGATGCTTCTAGTCCAACTCTTCCTGCCCTGCCAGTCTCCTGGGGCCATTGGGAAGGTCACAACAACTGGTGTGTGTGGAAGTCATGAGCTGCAGAGCACGCTGGCCTTCAGTGCCAGTCTTTCTGACATCACTCTTGTGCCATCCTAAAATGTTGACAAGGCTGATAGTTTTTCGTGTGCTCATAAGTCAAATAGGCATATATAAGTTGTATTATTTAAAACAGGCTAAATTACAGCGGCCCATGGGTATCATATTATATAACAGAACAATCCTGGTAGCAGGTATGTCTGGTTGGTGTTGGTTGTTTATCATAGTAATTCATAGACACAGGTGCCTCCCAGCTTGTGGCTCTGGCTATCCTGTGCCAGCTGGTAGGACAATGAAAGGAGAATATGGAGATGGCACACTTACCTCTTAGAAGCTATGCCCAGATGACACCTATCAAGTTCACCGACACCTATGGGTCAGAACTTGGTCAATTGGCCACACCGTACAAGAGTATCTGGGAATTCTAAGTGCCCCGGACTTAGGATCTAAGAAAGCAGAGCATGCCACATCCTTGTGAGCTATGATGCTCATGCACACGGATTTTAGATTTATTCATCATGATTTTTATTAATGTCATGGGAATTTGAACATGGATTTTAACTGTAGAGAAAAGTCAACAAGCTCTGCCTTGAAATTTCAGTGGCTATATCACATTTGCCACCGTTGCTTGACCAATTCTAGTGTTTGGACGTGGTTGCTGGTTCCAACAACTGTACCATGTACCAGATATAAATAACTGGTACATGCCTGCAAGAGTCTGAGGATAAATATTAATTTGTAGATTTCTGGTCTCTTTCAGTCCGTCAGTTCTGCATTTTTAGAGCATCGGCCATGTCTTGGTCATGTTGCTATGTCCAGGATGTCCAGCAAGGAACAAAACATCACACCTACTTTTGAGGCAGTCACAGGAATTTTTTAATTTACTTTGGTTTTTCCAAGGAAAAAGAAAATTATTTTTCCTATTTGGTCTATGTCAGTCCACTAGGCATCAATATTAAACTGGTCACTTAAACTTGGGAAAGTCGACCTTCATCTTGTAAAATCTGTCCATGTTTCTCCTCCATCATATTTCTTGGTTTTCCTTATCTTTCTCTACTCATTGAATACCTTCTACTTTAACAGAAAAAGGTAGAAAGTTTCAGTTTGGTGAGAGGTACAAACAACAAGTACAAGAAATACCTAGGGGACAGGTCATAATGCTGCCCTTCCCCCTCCAGTATCAAATGGGCTGTTTAACTTGCTGCTAATGTAAACCTTTGTCTCAACCGACCCAAGAAGGAAGGAAAAGCAGATTTCTGCCCTAGAGAGAGGCTCACAGAAGGGCAGCTCCATGCTGGGGAATTCAGCGATGCGAGTGTGACATCAAGGACTAAAGATGTTTATGTCAGCATTGTCAACAGAATGTTCCCTCAGTGTCAGTTTTCCAGACATCATATCCAGAAAAAAAGGCCATTGTATGGGAGCAATGCCATTATAGGAAGAGGAGGATTCTCTGCAGAACCCCCTTCCCGATCTCTCTTTTGGCTATGATGGTGTCATATGTCTGCTCCCAATCAACAGTGGCAAGGGGAAGGTGGAGAAGAGTGTATTGCTCAAACAAAACTTTCCTGTTAGCCAGAAGGAAGGATGGTGTGTGCATCTGCTTTAGGAAACCAGCACTGCTGGTTGTATAATCCCGTCAGTGCCCAATTCCATCCCTGGTCGTCTGTGACTTACACTGGCTTTGCCGCCTACTCCCTTCCTGATTTACAGCTTGTCTGTTCTTGACTCTGTGTTTCCCTCTCTTTCTACCATCCTTCTCCCAGCTATACTTCCCACCTTCCGTCCTGCGGGCTGGGCTGGCACACTTTGCTGGCACACAGAAGTAAGTCATAGCCAAGTTCACAGACAGCACATCACCCCTCCAGTGCCATGGTGTGACTGTGGGATTTCGCAGGACTACACAGTCACTTGGCTGTGCGACTCTGCCCTTTTGACACGTACCACCGCAGATTCTCAACATAGTGGAAACTTCACCCTACAGTTGAGGACTGTACCCCAGGGGCTCTGCAGAATTACGGCAGTGCCCTCCACAGAAATGGGTAGATTACAGCAAGCAGGCTGCCGAGCCCTGCTAATTCACTCCTGTCTCGTGTTTTACCCAGAACTTCTCTGCTTTATCTGTTTTACAGATGTAATTAGACTGCCTCACAACATGTTTTTAAATAATTACCAAAAAAATGACACTTGGAGGCAATTGTTTAGGAGTTCCTTATTCCTTTAGACTCAAACCTGTTTGTACGGGGGCTCACCTCCCACTTCCGAACTTTTAACTCCATCTTTGATCCCACCTTTGGACCCTTGAGAACTTGACATAGATCCTGATTCTGCCTCTAGGCTCCTCAGATAGAAGTTATCTCAACAGGCAGCTGTCCTCCTTTCCTCACTATTTCCCAAAGTCCAAGTGCTCCTGGTTATTTACCCTGCGGACCCACAGCTCTGATCTCCAGTTTGCTTCTCTTTTCTCTAACATTGTAGCTAGTTCCCGGTAATGACCATTCACTGCCTTCTGTATGTGGAGGAAGGCTATGAATGCTGACGTAGACCTTTCCTGACCCGATTCTAGAAGCTCCCTGGACACAATCTCTGTGAGATGCTCCTGGCAATGCTTCTTTCCATCTCAACTCTGATCTTCCATCTCAACTCTGATCCTCCTGGTGCCTCAAGCTGTCTTTGAACCAGAGAATTCCTACTTGGAAAAAAACAAAACAAAACAAAACAAAAACTATCCCTTCTGTTTCAAAGACCGAATGCAACTTTTTTAGTGACCAAAATCTTCACTATGGCTACATTTGCCTCTTTAAATATGGGAAATGTCTTGTGCACAGAATCTGTGGAATTTTTGTCTCTTGGGACACATGAAATGAAACTGGATGAGGTCCTCAGAACGGTGATTGTTGTGTTGGCAGGAGGATGGAAGGGATGACCTGGAAGGTCTACTTCAGCTCTGATTTTGATGATGTGATTCTAACCAGATGGGGCCAATGGCATATTAGCCGCCTATTGATGGTACCTCTGTGCTTTTCACCCGGGGTTTACTCTTCTGGCGACTGTATATTTTCTTTGGCCAGGCTCTCCGCTTGTGATGTACGGCACGCACGTCACAAAAGCTCTTTGTGCTACACACGGAGCAGGCTGCACGAGGCCTGCAAAGGAGCAAATCACATGTCTGCATCTACGTTTTGACTTTCTTGTGGAAACCCTGCAATCCTTCACAGATTGCAGCTTTTAGTGTATTTTATTTATTTGAACATGGCCAAAGACATGACTTCTTAATGTTATGGTGTCATGTCTGTGTCTGAAGAAAAATAATAAACCATATCACAATATCACACCAAGTCTGGCTTTGCCTTAATAAGAGAGCAAGGTAGTTATTAAGCAGTAATTTAAAGGTGGTTGACAGTCATTAGACAAATATGACTTGCTTAGAAACCAAATTTTTTATGACTTTACCAATTATACTGTAGGCATTACATGTTACTTGGAAGTGTGCACTATCTATACTTCTGTATTTTTTAAAAAAATATGTTCATACTATGCTTGGAAAAGACGATGGAATTGGTTGGTAATAATGATTGAGGAATTTATTTGTGGCACATTTTGGGAGTCACCAATGCATGTCATCCTATCTCACTGTAGGCTCAATAGTGGGTTAACATGGAGGCTGCTATAACAGTGAGCACCCTTGAACTTGGAGAGAACTGTACCAGCTAAAATAGGTCAACTTTTAGGATCAGTAAAATTCAGTCTGTTCTATTTGTTTTCCATGTTAAGAAATAACTTATAGCACTTGTTGGTCTGGCCATGGTATTGTGTTAAGGCTTTAATCTTCATCATGGCGTATAGAATAAAATAAAAATTCCTTAGCCTAATGGCCAGTACAGAGGCTCACACCTATAACTCTACCACTCTGGGAAGCTAGAGTGAGTGGATTACTTAAGCTCAGGATTTCGAGACTAACCTGAAGAAGAGTGAGAGACATTTCTATTTAAAACAGAAAAAGTTAGCTGTGCATTGTGGTGGGTCCCTGAAGTCCCAGCTACTCAGGAGGCTGAGGCAAGAAGATCACTTGAACCTAAGAGTTTGAGGTTGCTGTCAGCCATGATACCACTGCAACTCTCACCCAAGCAACAGAGTAAGATTTTGTTTCAATAAAAACTTCTTAGCCTAACATATCAAGGTTTTCTTCATTTGACCTAGAGTTATCTTTGCTAGTATCATCAGACCTCCATAATTCTCCCTCATTTAGCTAAAAGGCCTCAAACTGTTTGCTGTTTCCAGGCATTTTCTCATTTGTCTCGAAGTTTTGGTGGGCTTATCCCTCTGTAGAGGTTTCCCACCAAGTCATCTGCTCTTAGGGAACTCCTATTCATCCCTCAAAACACAACTTAATGCCCTCTCTTACATCCAAAACATTCCTTAGATGTATTGTACATGCTGAGTGCTAAGGATGTTCCCCTCATAGAGCCAGTTTAATCTAGTCGGAAACTCACAAGCAAACAGCACACAGCATGCTTTTGGAACAGGAGTTGAACTCACAGCAAACACCGCACAGCAGGCTCTTGGGACAGGAGTTGTCCACGGTGCTGTGAGGTGATGTAAGAATGTGATACAGTTTTATGAAATGCCCTCTTGGTCTGGTTAGTCAGTTCCCTTCCTTGAACAGCTGATTAAGTCTTTATCTCCAACTCTTCCCTTATCAGGGTCACTCGTGCCAGTATGCTGTCCCACCGTCCTAACTCCTGCAGGACCAGGTACCAGACAACCAGGGACGGCCCTGCTGAAGTTACTCAAAGCAGCTAGTCCTGAGCCTGCTCACTCTGTCTCAGCCATTCCTTCCCGTGGAAACCATAGGAAGGTGCTTGCTGACAGTTCCTCTCTCTCCCTCAGCCTGTGGCTGACCCCAGTGTGGCCCCCACTGGCAAAAGTGGACCCTTCAAGCAACTGTGAGTTACAACCTTGTGAAACCCTTTTTTGGTTTATCTGCCTTGATCTGAGCCTGGCAGGTAGTGTGGTTACCCAAGCAAACCAAAGAAGTCACAGACTGGGGTCCGTCCTGAAGATAAGAAGATACTCAGCAAGAGAGGAGGTGCCGGGAGAAGACGAGGGACCCACGGACAGAGAAATCGAGTGGTGTGAAGGCCAGGGTGGAGGCCTCCCAGAGCGTTCAACAACCAAGAGGATGTTGATGCTGGCGCAGATTCATGGGAGGGAGAGCAAGGCGGGGGCAGGTGGAGTCTAATCGTTTGGTCACGGGGGCCTTACGGGTGGCTCCGTGAACAAAAGCACCTGGTTTGAGGGTCTATTCACAGCATGTTTGACATTCTCCATTTCTGTGAGAGCATTTTGCCCCTTTTGCTAGACTTAAACTCCTTAAAGGAAGAAATCGCATCATATCTCCAAAACCTGACAGATAACATTTTTGGGATGTGAATGGGTGGTTTTGTTAAATTGAATTTAATTAAACACACTCAACAGCTTCCCTGTTGATGATGTCAAATAACAGATTTAAAAAATCAGAACTTGAAGTGAAGCTTTCAAAGCCTGGAAAACAGACTGGCCTTAACTTTATAACGTGAAGTTATGTCAGAAATTGAGGAGGGTCAAGTTCTTACTCAGACACTTACTAACTAGCGTGTAATTTCAGACATGTGATATAATCCACTCAGCTTTAGTTTCCTTGGCCGTGAAATCGATGTAATAATAGTTAGCTCAGTGGGATTTTTTTTTTTTTTTGTGAAATTAGATGTTGAATGTAAAACACCCGTATAGCAAAGACTAATAATATCAGGCATTTAAAAATGTTACTTTTCTTACCTTTCTCCTTCCTACTCTCTCCCCCCCTGCCCCAAGTGCTCCTAATAGGTGTTTTTTAAAGCTATTTGTGTTGAGTTGAAATGAAGTTGGGAAACAAACTCTCACACTCATGATAGAGTTGCCCACAGCCCTCTCTAGGAAACGCTGACTTAGATTTGTAAGCAAACTCAGAGAACTCCTTACCCAAATCCTGCAATGTGTAAAGGAGAAGATTGGTCAAGAAATTGCAATAGATTGGGTGTGGTGGTTCACGCCTGCAATCCCAGCAATTTGGAAGCCTGAGGAAGAAGGACCACTTGAGGTCAAGAGTCTCAATACAGTGAGACTCTGTCTCTACAGAAAAGTGAAAAACATTAGCCAGGGGTGGTCGGCATGTTTGAGGCAGGAGGACACCTGAGCCCAGGAGTTTGAGGCTGCATTGAGCTGTTATTGTGCCACTGCACCCCAGCCTGGGCAGCAGAGCAAGACCCTGTTTCTTAAAGAAGCAAACAAATACTTTAAAATTTAAAAAAAGCGATCATGACTTTCTCTATTAAAGCTATCATCGCAGGGCTGAGTGTTTGATTTATTTACCCTGCACGCCAAATTACAAACTCCTTTGGGCAGAGACTTTATAATTCCTCTCTGTGCTCTGGGCCTCACAGAGCCTGGCATGCAGTAGGTGTTTCAGTAAATATTAAATAGCTGGGAAGTGAGAGGGGTAGTGAATAACTGTGGCACAGTACCAGAACTTTTTGTGTCTTTTTTTTTTACAATTGTTTCACATATATTTCTGCATCTTGTTGATTTTCTCAATTACATAGAATGTCATGTAATAAACTAATTTCTCTTTTTCAAGTTTAAACCATTTTCACACAACTAGTAATTACATCTTAGGAATAATGTCCAAATATTATTATTTTTTCCTCCCTATCTTGAAAATGAGAATTATCAGTGGGTAAGTTTAGAATTTAACTGCACGTTTTTCTTTCAACAGAATGAAATTTCTAGCAGATGTTTGGACTTGTAACCATTCTGGCCATGACCATAGCCAACCCAACTATAAGAGGCATCTGAGAGACCCCTCACCCGCCTCTCCTCCCTGGCTGGCAGCTTTAGTCTGGTCTCACAGGTATTCACTTTATAGCCAACGATGAAATGAACTGTTATTGGAATTAATGATGTCAATTATTGGACCTTTGCAGCAGCATTGGGTTCACTCCTATCAGGGCATCTTTCTTAAATAAGAAGGTTAGAATAATACCCCTTTCGTGTTTTTTTTCTAGATACAAAACTTAAGCAAATCTCGATACTGAGGATGAACTCTTCCCCAAATTCTAATAGTCAAAAGCTAAATAAGACCCCATACTGGCATTCTGGAAAATATTTAAATGATTCCCTTCTAGTTATTTTAGCAATAATGGAATTCAGCTCAGGAAGTTTATGTTAAATTCAATCTCGCTGGCGTTCTGAGTGAGCTTTTCACCTTGCCTGATGGTCGATAAAGAGTCAAGGCCTCTTTGAGCTGAACTGTGTCCCTCTCCACCCCACCCCCACCCCCCTGCACGCATTCTGGCTACAGAGCACATTTCATGTAAACGGAGAGCTTCATTTAAGGCAGATCAGAATCCAATTTGGATTCCTTGTTATCAGATTGGACTTCTCAGAAAAAAAACATGGCAGTTAATATTTACAAATGTTGACTTGGGCGAACCCTTTGGAACTTAAAAAAAAAGTCTCTTGATTTCTTAATGACAGCTCAGGATTTCAGCCGGGCAGTGGGTTGTTTTAATGTTTATGCTCTGAAGGATGGTTTGCAGGGAGATGCAGAAGTATTATTAGTCAAATTATTATTGGGTGGTAAGGGCTTTACGTTGTTTTGCAATAAAACATGAGTTTTTATAATGACACCAGATTCAGAAGAGGGGTGGAATTGAGCTGCAGATCTTAGCTTTGCATTTCCAATCTTGTTAAGTTGGAACAATAAATTCCCTTCAGCCCTACTTGATTGAATATGCCTTATATTTCTAAAAATGTCTAAGATGTTGCTGGACATAGAAGAAGTATGGAGAAGTGGACAGAGGTTAGAGTGATCTGTGTGACTCTGGGTGAGTTTTGTCAACTTGTTGTCCCTCAAAGTTTCTGATCTATGAGGATGACACTTTCTGCCTCATTAGTTCTATAAAGTTGAACTGAAGATTAAATATACCAGTGAAGGTGGAAATCACGTGGAAAGTAATTTGGGTTTAATTACTCAATTTAAAGTTTAGAGAAAGACTTGGGAAGTCGGGTCTGACTGGAGGTGACATTTCTGCTGAAGTTGACTAGTGAACAGTTCAGCCCTTTTTATTTAACTACATTTAATTGCACCAGGGAATGTGCAAACTCACACTGTTGCTTGGGGATTTTCTTTCCCATTTCCTGTTGAAGAAAGTTCCGTCTTGGGTCACATTGTCTTGGGAAAGTTGACTGATACAGGAAACTTAGTTGAGTCAGGTGTTAATGCCTGGTGGTAGCTGGACACTGTGATCTTTCATCTCTACACAGGGATGGTAAGGCCTGCAGAAAAGTCCCCCCCCCATATATATGTATGTATCTGTGTGTATCTACACATACACACCCACACACACACATATATACATGTATTCATAACCATTTATAGCCATCTTCATACATTAAATTTTACTCAAAGATGTTGAAAACCTTAAAATTCTTATATTAAAATAAATATGCGTGTCTATGAAACTAGACAACCAAATTCACGTACAATTTTAAGATAAAAATACAAAACCTTAAATGAATTCAGGCCTTTTGTAGGATGCTATAGTTGTGTGTCCACAGCTTCCAGGGGCACATGTCAATTCATTCTGCCATTGAGGTTGCTGCAAAAAAAAAAAAAAATTTCCCAAACACTGTAGACAGAATTAACCTCTTCAAAGTAATCTGCTCATAGACGAGGTCTTAGAAGCCTCCTTTTAATAAAATGTGAACTCAGGAGCATTTAAATTTTAGTGGCAAGATGCAGGTGTCCACAGACATCTGTGTAAGTTACAGAGAAGCAGAGGTGCAGATACAGAAATATAACAAGACCGAGATGGGATTGGGGGTGAGACAGGGAGGAAGGGGACCATGCGGTTCTCTCCGGCCACAGTCATCTGGACAATCATTTGACTGGCCCTTCTCTGCCCATACGTTCTAGAATGAGATTAGCCTCTCCTAAGGAGACTTTAGAATTTTTGTAGAAGGCAGTCTTGGTGGGGGTACATCTGTTGAAAGAGGTGCCTTAAGGTGAAACGGCATGTCGTGGATGTTTTTACTGCTCACAAAATGAGACGGGTAGATAGATAAAAGGGTGGAAGGGGAGGAGAGACTGGAGATGATTAAGCTCTTTGTCTTGGGGCTATTTTGAGGCGCCTGGGTATTTTGACACTTTGGTGCTCTCTGGGAAGGTTCATTGCTGTGGGTAGGGGATTCAAACCTTGGTCTGAGAAGCTACCTGGTAGGAGCTAAAATCTCACAGACTTAGTTTGCATCCCAGGCTTGTCCAGCCGGGATCTCCAGACAGAGGCCCGGAAATACATATTTTCATTCAAGAATGTTCCTTGAATCAGAAGAAAATGGGCAATGCTAATTCAGTATCTGTATTTTGAACCAGATGGACCAGAATAAGAATCTCCTGTACAGCCGTAGTGTGTCAGTTTGTGTGTCTACAGAATGGGAATCATGAGAATCCCTTTCCCATAGGACTGACGGAGCCATAAAAAGCATTCCGACTGCTCTACCTGACACAAACTAGATGCGCTGAATTGAATTTGTCCCATCCAGGGACCTGATACTTGTTTCCTATTTCTCTTTCCATCCTGGCCACTTCATCTCACTACGTAACTGAGGGAAGACAGTGAGTTCAGAGGAGTAATGCAGGTGAGGTGGAGATGGTCTGAGTTCATTAGAATTTTTATTTTATATTCTGCTTTTAGAAAGATTCACTTGTACCTTGTAAGATAAACCATAGAAGTGATCTCTCCAATCACCCTATTTATGTATTTGTGTAGGTGTTTTTGTGCTACAGTGACACAGTACAGTAATACAGTAATTGTGACACAGATCAAATGTGGCCTTTTGATCCCCAAAGTCTAAAATATTACTACCTGGCTCATCATGAAAAGAAATTTGCTGATGCCTGCTGAAGATGACTATTTTTTAGACTTCTCTGACTATGACCAACAATAAAAACATTTTGTTTTGAGACCTACTTTACATATATGCCCGTGTACGTATTTATACACAGATACAAAATTTCCAAAATAATATCTTGACTAAATGCAATGTACT
>CAUYQV010135416.1:0-15544 GCA_963574575.1 Galagoides demidoff
TGTAGGAGTGTTCCCTTTTCTCCACATCCACGCCAGCATCCTTGGTTTTGGGATTTTGTGATATGGGCTAATCTCACTGGGGTTAGATGATATCTCAAAGTAGTTTTGACCTGCATTTCTCTGATGATTAAGGATGGTGAGCATTTTTTCATATATCTGTAGGCCGTGCGCCTATCTTCTTCAGATAAATTTCTCTTCAAGTCTCTTGCCCACCCTGAGATGGGATCACTTGTTTTCTTCTTGCTAATACGTTTAAGTTCTCTATGGATTCTGGTTACTAAACCTTTGTCAGAGACATAGCCTGCGAAACTCTTCTCCCATTCTGATGGCTGTCTGCTTGCCTTACTTACTGTGTTTTTGGCTGTACAGAAGCTCTTTAATTTGATCAGGTCCCAGTACTGTATTTTTAATGTTGCTTCAATTGCCCGGAGTGTCCTCCTCATGAAATGTTCACCCAGGCCGATTTCTTCAAGTGTTTTCCCTCCACTTTCTGAATTTTATTTTTTATTGAGACAGAGTCTCAGTTAATCACACTCGGCAGAGGGTAAAGTGCTGTGGCTTCATAGCTCACAGCAACCTCAAACTCTTGGGCTCAAGCAATTCTCTTGCCTCAGCCTCCCTAGTAGCTGGGACTACAGGTGCCCACCACAATGCCCAGATATTTTTGTTGTTGTTTAGTAGGCCCAGACCTGGTTCTAACCCACCAGCCCTGGAGCATGTGGCTGGCACTCTAACCACCGAGGTACCCAACAGGCACCCAGCCTATTGTTGAATTTTAATGCCTAATTCTAATAGTATGTCATTGTGATTACTCATTCTTCCCCCATTCTTTGGACTCTTCATTTCGATTAAATGTGTTTTGAAGACATTTCTTCAGTTTGCTGAAAAAGTCAAAATCTTTCCTAAGCTACAATGTAAACACAAACACTAAATCATTTACTAAATATCTGTCAGCAATTTATAAACCCATAGCCTCATTTCAAATTAAAATCTCTTAATGCTCCATCATTCTCCTCAGGGGAGATCAGCTTGAAATTCTCCAGGCATATACACATTTTTTTTCTCCAGATTCAACTTAATTCTGATTTCTCATTAGAAGGCTTATTTAGAGTTACATGATGTAATCTGCTTTCTCATTATGGACAGCTGTGATTTTCAGCTTCCAGATATATTAAAGGTACAGATAGACCACGTATTCATTTATGATTTTAAAATATCATAAGCCAATTTCAGTCATTATGTTTTTGTACATCTTTTGCATGTCTTTGCGTGATAAATTTCACCTTAATTCTGAATTTGATCAATTTCACCCTCATCTCACCAGTCTATTGTTATTTTTAAGAAGCCAAAAGAAGCCTACTTAGGAAGGAAAGCATAGCTCAGATTTTACTTGTTCTTAAAGTATTTTAGTGGATGAATCTACATACATATATGCAACATTTTTTAACAATCACAACTGCACTTATGTATTATATACACAAATTATTTGGGCAATCAATAGAAATGGGTGGTTAAAAAGAATTAAAGGACATTTTTAAGTCATACCAAAGGAAAATTCTAAAGTTTTTAAGAATGCCGAAGAAATTCACTCATTGCCTATCTCCAAATGACTCTTTTTCTACCCAACATCTAGAATATTGTAAAAGAAATGGTCCTTATTATTTTCTAGGTATGGAGAAAGAGTAATAAACTACAATTTCTGGACAATAATCTTTCTCAGGCACAGTATCTTGCAAAGTGGATCTAGGACCAGTTCCATTCCTGTTTCCGTCCGTGTTGATTGAATACAGTCGAAATAGAGTACGTGAACAGAGAACCAATTAGAAAACATGCATATCTCTAGTGTCCTCAGGGAAGAAAGGAAGATAGTCCCTTATCCTTATGCTGCTTAGACAGCCAAAGAAGGTTTATAGCAGATAGATTTCCATCACATAAAGACAAGAACAAGCCAAGTTTGCTATTTTACGTTGACCTTCTTTTTAACCCCTAAACATCTCTGTGACTCTTGAATAAATTCTCTAATCTTTCATTGGTTATTAATATTTAACTGTATAACTAGTATTAAGAATAGGAGATATAGAAAGATAATTCCATTTCCTTCTTATTTGATATTATTCAAGTTGATTAAAAATATGCAAAGCTCTGGGAGGCTTTGGAGGTGAATCACTTGAGCTCAGGAGTTCAAGACCAGCTTGAGCAAGACATCATCTTTTCTAAACACACACACACACACACAAAGAATAACAACCAAAAAACCTATGCCATATTTACTTTTTTATGGTAGCTAAAGTCTGTCTGAATACATTTTTTTAAACCAGAAAAGTAGTTACTCACTAAACAATATTTCTTTCTTTCTTTCTTTTTTTTTTAGAGACGGAGTCTCACTTTATCACCCTCAGGAGAGTGCCGTTGCGTCACACAGCAACCTCCAACTCCTGGGCTTAGGCGATTCTCTTGCCTCAGCCTCCTGAGTAGCTGAGGCTACAGGCACCTGCCACAATGCCCGGATATTTTTTTGTTGCCTTTTGGCCAAGGCTGGGTTGAAACCCACCACCCTTGGTATATGGGGCCAGCACCCTACCCACTGAGCCACAGGCACCACCGTAACGTGACTACATGATGATGATTGTTAGAGACATTTCAGGGACACCAAGGAAGAAGGAAAAAATGATACCATTCCTCCCTCTATTTTTTTTTTTTTTGCAGTTTCTTGGCTGGAGCCAAGTTTGAACCTGCCACCTCTGGTATATGGGGCTGGTGCCCTACTCCTTTGAGCCATAGGAGCCACCCGCATTGCTCCCTCTAGAAACGTTCAGTCTACGAAATAGTCCAAAATCACCCTCCATTGTCAGAGGTTCTGTCCTCCCTCCTTTCCTCATCAATCTTTCTACCAATCTTTCCTTGCCTATAAACTCTGTCCTGTCACTGAAAAAAAATTCAAACACAAAATCATGATCTTTCATGAATGGACATACACATGCACACATATTTATGTATGTATGTGTGTGTGTGTGTGTGTGTGTGCAAAAACTGAAGAATATGACATTCAGAAGTGATCTAATATTTAGACTAGGAATTTCTAATTGGGTAAAAGTCATGGAGGGAAGAGACAAAGCTTTTAACACAGAACTAACAAAAACTGGTTTGAACACAAAATGTAGACAATGAATTGAGATACTTAAATGACTTCCCCCACCAAACTCTCCTGTTACTCCAGATTCCTGACTATTCTGTTGGTAGTGAGCGCTTTCAGGTTCTAGGTGGTATCTTCCTCCTGAGATAAACATGATGTTTGGTAATAGGAGGTCACAAGAGAGGCAAAAGAAATCCACTTGTCTATTGGCACCTTGACAATAACAAAATCTGTAAGTCCAAACCGTGTATTTTTCATTTTTACACCAATTATAAGAAAAAGTAAAATATTTAAAATGACTTTTAAAAACACTCCCAAAAACTTTATGTCCACTTTTATTGGTGACCATAAAATCAATCTGTTCTACAATCACAAAGGGTTTTCTTTGATGTAAGAGAAGCAATTTATTCACCCAACTGAAGGCCCCAAATATTCAGCCAAATGTCTGCAAGCCATTTAAATAACACATGAGTAAATATTGTGAATTCATTTCCACATTCAGAAAAATCTCAGTGAAACTTACTTTTTCTACCATTAGAACCTTCCATGGTAAACTAGTTCATGACAGTGGACATACCAGCAAGCACAGGCTGGCTTCTCCCTGAGACTAAGAGTTGAGTTGGAAAGGCACTCAAACATCCTAAACTATCAGCAGCAAAGCATGCAACAGCTTCGCATTAGCATGTACCAGCTAACGATACCGCTCAAACTGGGTCTCTGGAATTTGAATTTTTATACACCCATTTGCCTATAGCCTTTTTTCCTTCACTTTAGCTGATTTTTCTTGACTGAACAACTTACTCATTTAGATCCACAGTATTTGCTGGCTTTTCCTCAGCCAATAAGTCAGATCACTGGTAGCCTTCTCCCTTCAGTGCCTAGGCCTCCAGCATGAGAAAAGCCCTTTCACCTTTATCTGGAAGTTGCCCCAAGTCCTCCATTAATCCAGACCCCTTCAGTTATGACAGGCAATGCAGGGAGAAACATTTGTGAAACGTAATGAGCACAGTAGTATTCAACGGTCACCAAACAACAAATGAAAGGTAGTCCTTGGAGAAAGGGGTAATTGTAAGGATTCATTCATTTAAATACTGAAACAATGCTTTCCTTGGATCTTAAGCAAAATCAAGGTCATAGTGAATAATACCTAAAAAGGGGAAGAGGGAGAATATATTTATATACACTTGTATTTACTCATATGAGTTTATGGTGCTTGGGAGTTTATGGAATAATTATGTTTATAGGTAGTGTGAACATTTATCTTGGTTTGCCAGGGACAGTTGGGAATTTTGACATTCCCAGGTATAATTATTAATGGCACATTTATTAATCTTAAAAGTTTCCCTGTTTGGATGATAGATCTCCTGATCATCCTGTCTAGTCAGAGAAGTCATCACAGTGAGGATGAGTTATAAATAAAGTTTTAACTGAGAGCAGTGTCATGACTGGCGGAGAGCAATGAGCCAGCATCCATCTGTGGAATGATAGGAGGAAGAGCCGAGGTTGAGGCTGCTGAATTTTGTGTGGGTGACAGTGAATATATTTGCTTTTAGGGAGCACAGTGTTTGACTTTAAATGTTACAGAAAATGAGTTCAACTAAGCAGAGAGAATCCCCGTGATTAAGAATTTTGAAGCCTATAATTTAGAATTCTAATTAGACTTTAGCCAGTAGTCATTTTGGGTCTCAGAAGAGGAGCTTTGCTGTCCAATTTATACTGAAAGATTCTTGATTCCTGTTGCTTCAAAAAAGTCTCTACTGAAAGTAACAAAGAGATTGTTGCTTTTCTCCAGCCACAGTGTGGATAATGTGTGAACCGCATCTGTGGCTCTGTAAAGTAGGAAAAGGTGAAAGGAAGGAATCCAGCTCTTACTACAGGAGCTGTGAGGGGAAGGTGAAAACAGCCACCCCCTCAAAAGATACTCATCATTTATGCCTAGAATGGAAAAGATACGCTAAATACTAATCAATATTATGTGCCAAAGTTCTTAATTTCAATGAATTCTAATGCTTTATTGACTTTTCTGCTATTTATCTTTTTTTTTTTTTTTGCAATTTTGGCTGGGACCGGGTTCAAACCCACCCACCCTCGGCATGTGGAATCAGCGCCCTACTCCCTGAGCCACAGGTGCTGCCCTTGTTTTTTTGTTTGTTTGTTTTTTGAGACAGAGTCTCACTATGTCACCCTTGGTAGAAGGTGCCATGTGCCATGATGTCACAGCTTACAGCAACCTCCAACTCTTGAGCTTAAGTAATTCTCTTGTCTCAGCCTCCCTAGTAGCTGTGACTACAGGCACTCACCACAACACCTGGCTATTTTTACAGTTGTCCTCGTTGTTTGGCAGGCCCCAGCTGGGTTTGAACCCACCAGCTCCAGCGTATGTGGCTGCCACCCTAGCCACTGAGCTACAGGTGCCAAGCCTATTTATCTCTTATTAAATAAAATAAAAGCAACATTTTTAAGGAGATAGTAAAAGTATATCTCAGGTTATATATTTATTTATTTAACACAGAAGTCTTACATATGTTAATGAGCAAAATAAATTTTTTTTAAAAGTTCCATTTTTTGTGCCCTTGAATACAGATATTCTGTCTGCTGGCATTATTCACATCAGTGCTTCTTGGTTGCATTCTAAGTTCCCAGCAAGTTCTGTAATTGCTACTAAATGAGTGTAGCTCACATGAAAAATCACACTATGTCACTGCCTGTAGGCACTTCCATGATGGCCTTAACAGAAGTTGGTTGTTTTTCCTGATTCACTGTTCCAGTCACTGCCTAGACCAGTTACTGACTTGTGCCTGTATGAAGAATGGCAAGGAGAAAAGAACCAGGTCTAAGGACTCAGTCCATAGTGGATTTAGGACACAGACACTACAAGGCAAAGACCAGCTTTTCTTTAATCTAACTCACCTTCCTTATCCCAAACCAAATGCAGATACGATTTTTGTCCTGGCCAAACCTAATACAAGACCCAACTATAGGCCCGGTGCCTGTGGCTCAATCGGTTAAGGCGCCAACCACATACACCTAAGGTGGCGGGTTCAAATCCCGAGCCCGGGCCCGCCAAACAACAATGATGGCTGCAACAAAAAACTGGCCGGGCATTGTGGCAGGCACCTGTGGTCCCAGCTACTTGGGAGGCGGAGGCAGGAGACTCGCTTGAGCCCAGGAGTTGGAGGTTGCTATGAGCTGTGATGCCAGGCACTCTACCCAGGGGGATAGCTTGAGGTTCCGGCTCAAAAAAAAAAAAAAAAGGCCCAACTATAAGGAACTGCCTATAAGAAACTCTTTGAATGATTATCATAAAGTATTAAGATAAACGTCAGTAAATTGGAAAACCTAAATGCAACTGATGAATTCCTAGACATATACAACCTTCCAAGATTAAACCATGAAGAAATGCAAAATATGAATAGACCAATAACAAGTAAGAGATAGACACAATAATAAAAAGTCTCCCAGCAAGAAAAAGCCCAGGACCTTACAGCTTCCTGGCTAAATTTTACTAAACATTTAAAGAAAAATAAATATTGCAATGTTACATTTCAAAACTATTAAGAAATGAGTGTAAGTGTGATGGATGTGTTACTCAGTTTAATGTAAGCATTTCACATTGTATATCGAAGCAGTACCCTGGACCCCATAAATGCATCAATGTACAAAGTTATGATTTAATAAAAAATAATTTAAAATATATGTATTATATTTATTTATTTATTTGTAAATAAATAAATAAATTTGAATCCTTTTCAAACCATTCCAAAATATTGAGGGGGAAGCAATATTTCCAAACTCATTCTATAAGGCCTGATATCAAACCAGGCAAAGACACCACAAAACAAAGAAAACTACAGGCCAATATCTCTGACGAGCACAGATGCAAAAATATTCAACAAAATGCTAACAAACTAAATTCAACAACACACTTGAAAAATCATTCATAATAATCAAGTGGGATTCTTCCCAAGAAAGCAAAAGTGTTTCAACATATACAAACCAATAAGTGTGCTGTATTGTATCAACAGAATTAAGAGGAAAAGCCAAATAATCATTTCAACAGATGCTGTAAAAGCATTCAGTAAAATTTAATATCTCTTCCTAATAAAAATTCTCAAAAACTAGGTGTTGAAAAAATTCTCAAATACTATATCTCAATGTGATAAAAAATATATATATATATATGACAAGTTCATAGCTAGTATCAAGTTACATGGGGAAAAACTAAAAGCTTTTCCTCTAAGATCTGGAGCAAAACAAAGACGCCCATTTTCACTACTTTTATTCAACATAGTACAAGAAGTTCTAACCAGAGCAATTAGACAAGAGATAGAAATAAAGAGTAACCAAATTAGAAAGGTGAATATAAAAGATCTTTACAATAAAAACTATAAAACATCAAAGGAAGAAATTGAAGAAGATACAATAAAAATGGACAGATAGTAAATATTATGGATTGGGTAAGTCACTATTATTAAAATGTTCAGACTACCTAAAGCAATTTACAAATTCAGTAAAATCTCTATAAGAATACCAATGAAATTTTTCATATAAATAGAAAAAATAATCTGAAAATGTGTACAGAACTACATAGAAATAGAAAAAAAACATCCTAATGTTTGCACGGAACCACATAAGGCCATTCTAAGCAAAACAAACAAAACTAAAAAACTAAAAAGCTGGAGGAATTATATAATTACACTATCAGACTACAAAGCTATAATATAATCACATAGCATAGTACTAGCATAAAAATAGATACAAAGAACAATGGAACAGCCTAGAGAACACAGAAATAAACACACATATCATTTTCAACAAATATCCCAAGAAAATAGATTAGGAAAGTATAGTCTCTTCAATAAATAAGGCTAGAAAACTGGATACATCTCACCATATGTAAAAATCAAATAAAAAGGTTTAGAAGTTTAATATGACAGTTTAATGAGAGGAACAGCCCATGTCCTGCACATATTTCTACATAAAATGTGGCATGTCCTCAATATATATTTAATGAACAGTTAGTAAGCAGTATCAAAATGTAAATTTTATGGGAATAAAAATTTCTGTTTCTCTTGTTGACTAATATATTCCAAGCTCCCAGAAGAGTGGCTGGCACTTAGTAAGTGTCAATAAATATTTGTTGAATAATAAATCCCACATAGGAAAAATAACTGAATTTATAACTTACGTTCATTGAGTGATAATACGGTTAAAATGTTTTTCAAAGCTATAATATTAGAAAGAAGTGTGGCAAGTTAGCTTATGGGAATAACAAAAGGTTCTGGTGAATGTAAGGTAAACAAGCACAGCCCAATGAACTACAGAATTTTTCATCTTCAGAATGATTATTAGTTTGCCGGATATTGAAATTATTTCTTTAAGAAATAGAGTAACAAAGCTCCAAATATAACTGAGTGTGCTCACTGGTTGCTACTACATATCCAAAACTTCGTGGCTTAATGAACAAAACCCTTCAACGGTTCTTACAGCTTCTGCAGGTCAAGTGCTGAGAATGGTTCTACAAGGCAGTTCTAAGTCAGTGTCAGAAATGAGACTGCAGCCAAGATGTCAGCAGGGCTGAAGGTTTGTTGAGGGTTTGAGGATTCACTTTAAAAGTGCCTAACTTTTAAACTTTTGGCTCTTAGCAAGAGCACTCATTTGTTTCATATCTGGGGTTTTGCCAGGGCTACTGAGTGTCCTCACAACATGGCAGCCTGCTTCCTCTAGACCAAGTGATGAGGGGACAGAACCCACAAAGTCTTTTGTAATCTCCCCTCTGAAGTGTCAGTTCCACTACATTCTATTCCTTTAGAAAAGAGTCACTAAATGCAGATTACATTCATAAGAATGGAGAAATTAAGGGAGGGATATCAAATAATTTTTTGGCATATTTTAAAACCTCCAAAATGTGACCAACTATTTTACTGATTTTGTGAGCTTCTAATTCATTGTGATAGCCATATAGGAAAAAGAAAAATGAGGCTGTGAGATTTGTAATTTTGTAATAAAATGAGTCACCTAATACAAGATGACATACCTGCCTACTGAGGATTTTCCCTCTGAACCTGTCTAATTATTATCTCTACTTTCCACTTATTTGTCTTTAAGTACACATTATATATGTAGGAAACCTTCATATCAAAAGATCTCATATTTATTGCAGGTATCCTTAAGAAACTCCTGGACACACTTGTTTCAAATGCACGTCCCTGGGTTTCATCTCAGGCCTATTAAATTAGAATCTCATGTCTGAGATGCTGAGATTTTCATTTTTAACAAAGACTCTAGGGCGATTTCATTTCAGGTAATCTATGACCTCTAATAGTCTCAGGGAGAAAGAGCAGCCACAGCAGAGTGCAGCTTTTAATGTCACTTCACTAGGAAAGATGTATGGATATAACTCCCCCATGTCAAGGGCTGGACTATGGAAACAGAATTACAAATGATTTTTTTAATTGTACGAATTATAGCATCAAATAGAACTTCTGGAGGAAAATCATATTTTCCCAAAATTCTGCTTTAGTTTAGAAGCTAAGCAAGAAATATTGATAGGCTTAAATCATTATAGAAACCTGGAAGAGTTTCCCGTGAAAAATGGCATTATATAAAATTAGGTTCCGCATTACAAAGCAAGAAGGGAAAAGAAATCAAGAATCACTCATCTTCAGTTGGAGAGGTTATTATGGAAAATGTCGCTTCGTAATGACAACAGGAAGGAGAAAGCCTGTCAGAAACTCTTTCAAGACAATGATGATGTTTGGAATCATCTTCTTCTGCCAATAAAGAAATGAATCACCAGTTAATATTTATAAAATGTCGAAACTAATTGAATAAACAGCTCCAAATTTATTAAATTTTAATTGCATCTAAGCAATTTTGAATGCTCATTTTATATTACATTTTAAGTAAATTTGGAGCTTCCTGAAAGATGCCCTGAGTCCTATTCCTTTTCCCCATTCATTACCAGCACTAGAGAAAAGGGGGGAACAATTCATGGCATTGATATGGAAGAATTAAAAGGGGAGTTTGGGGACCTTTTTTTTAGTGGATCTCTTCTGTATGCATATTCAGAAAGAATAGCTTTTCAATGTACTCATTTTATTTAGACTTTATACAAAGATAACATTCATGGTTTAAGAATTACTTCCAAATCTATTAGAAAATTAAGGTATAAAATTAAAAAAGCCCTGTTGTATGGCTTGTAGCAGTTCAGATAAGTGTTCCAAATACAAAATCTACCGAGTGCCAAAATTGGGATTTGAACTCATAACTTCTAAGCCACAATGCCTAAGCTATACCCATCATACATACCATCCTCCCTCCTCAGTGTGATACTCTGCAGGTTACTTTTGATCACAAGTCTCATCTTATTCACTTGAATTCTCACCTTTTCACCAAACTTTGGGTAAATAATTAATTTTGCCTTTGCAATTAGCCCTTCCTTAATTGTAATTATGAATTTTCCTTCCAATGTCAACTTTACATTTAATATACATTTCTTTCCATAGAAGAAAATACAGATCATGACATGAATCATGTTTTTAATCACTAATGTATTCATGACACACATATATGTATAATACACACATACATATGAATGTAGGCATGGAATCATAATAATATTTAAACTTCATATGAGTGTTCATAATTCATAACATGCATCTATCTATCCACTTTATCTATAAAGTTCATGTGAAACCACTCTGTTTCATCTGTGTGACAGGCATGGTATACCTTATTAACACTAAAGAACCAGGACCAAAAAAAGTTAGAAAATTTGATTAAAATTGCAATACGGAGAAAACTCTGTCTGATGCAGTTCACATCTAAGAAATTAAAAATATTCTTTTCACCTCTCACATGCAAAGTGTCTCAGTTACTTTATTTCTGTCCTCCCAAAAAAGAAAATGTCTTATTACTTTTCGACACCTAAGAACTATATATAAGTTCTTAAAGTAACTAATCATCAATAGAGAATAATGAAATAACTATTTACATTTTAAGAAGTAATTTTTTATTCATTTTCAGATTGTATATGGCTGGATAAGAAACTACCCTAAAACCTACTTGTTTAAAATAAAACCATTTTAGAGATATCTGACATGTTAAGAAATTAGTCAGGGCTCAACTAGTGATTCTTCAGCTCTGTGTAGTGTCAACAAAGGTCACACAGTGGTAATCTGCTACTTATTATGTTTAATTGAGTGAGTCTCAAATGAACAACTAGTCTCAGGGTCTAAAACAGGTTAATTTATATGCCTATTGCCTTGAGTGAAGACTGTGCCCAACTGAGCCTGTTCACCAGGCTTACACATGCTCCTTTCAGTGTAGTCATCCCAGGACTGTGGGACTTCCACCCTGGGTCAGACTCCAAAAGGAGGCAGGGGCTGCAAGTGTTTTAAGATGTGAGCCTGGAATTACACACTGTCTTTTCTGCAATTTCCTGTTAGGCACAGCCATCGAAGAGCCTTCTGAGTTTCAAGGGAAGAGAGCACTGATCCCACCAGTCAAAAAAGGAATCTGCAGCTATCTTTAATCCCACATTTATTCAGAGATTTGCTTTTTGGGTGCCAAATGACAGAAAACTAACATCAAAATGAATAAAACAATAAGGAGAAATGATTGGTTCACACACATAACATAAAAATTCATAGACTATGTCAGTCCTGGATAAAGATGTTTGCTTTGTCCCTGTCCTTCAAAGAAGGAATAACAAAGAAACCTGGGTTATTTCTGAGTGTGCCTAATTGACTCATTTGGGATAGGTATGCATTCCTGAGCCAACTACTATGGCCAGCAAGCAGACAAATTCTAATTCGCCAGCTCTGTATCACATATTCTGCTTCCCAAGTTGGGAATAAAATTAGTTCTACTGGAGAAACCTCAGTGGACGAATGGAGGAGGGGACTGCTCCACAGAAACCAACAGGTTACTCTTATCAAGAAGAGTGACAGACGCCAGGCAGAACAGCAAATGTTCATCATAGGATTATATCTTCATACATGATAAACAAATATGTGTGTATATTTATATGTTTTCAAAGCACAGAGGGAAAACTATGGAATGAGAAAGCCCAGCTGCTCCACATGTTCTTATTCTTATGATAAATATCTAAGAAAAAAAAATCATTAGACATTTGTGGATTTTTCACAACCCAGAACAGGAAACAAGGATAGACAGAAAATGGACCCCAAAGAAAAAGAGAGGTGGTTTAGGGAACTAGAGAACTTTGATGAAGGAAACAAAAGAGAGAAGTGTAGAGAGGAGAGATGTGGGGGGAAGGAAGAAAGAGAGGAAGTCTAATTAGTGTCCTCATGGAGATTCAATATTGAGTCAACAAAATAAGTATTAGAGCCAAAAAAAATGTACCAAAAAGGTACAACTAAATCTTAGCTCAGCACTGTCAAAACACAACTTGATTTTCTAAAGTTGAAAAACAAGAAATGGTAGTATAATCACTTTTAAAAATATAAAAAAAAGTATTAAAAATATATATGATTGAAGGTAGCTACCTCTGGAAACTGAAATTCAAGTGGAAAGGGGTGATAATAAACTCTTTTAATATATTTGGAAGTTTTTATCCATATGTATGAGCATGATTAAAAGTTAAATGAAAGAGAAGGATATTCCTTCATAGATTATGGAAGAAAAAAATGAAAAGCTAAGCCAGAATGGTAGCTACATGTCTACCCTTTACAGTAATTTTTCTGGAGTAAGATTGCATGAGATTAATCAAATAATCTAGAAAAAACATTGGAGATCAGGGTAAGCCTTTGACACTACTTTGCTATTTATCATGATAAAGAAATCACATGGAATGCACAATCTTAGTAGTAAATCATAAATAAATGAAAATCATAAATAAGGAAACCAGATAAAAGTAAAATTCATTAGTAACCTACTCAGCCAGGTAACAGCCACCAGTAGGACAAAGATAGATTTATAACCCATCAGAAGGCCCCTGTTGCAAAAAAGGTTCAAGGTGAAATTTAGAGTGATTATTAGGTATTTGGTACAAAGTTACTTGGGGTCCCTTATTATGCAAGTCTATGTTGTCAGAAAGTGGATTCACTATATCAAAGACACAACTTTGATGCCTAGAAAAACAACATAGGAATATGTTTTAATTCTATTTTAATTCTCCTATTCTCAAGGGGAATTTAGAGTTATCCAAGTGGCCAGACAGTATGGAAAGAGTAAAGCGCTGCAAAGCACTGTTCCCAAAAGAAAATGTAGAAGCAAAACAGAAAAAAAAAAAAAAAAAGAATGTTGTAACCATTACTAACCTTCCTATAGCTCCATCAAACTCAACTGCTTTGACTTTCTTTTGTGCAAGAATCTTTTCTATGACCACTTGTCCTGAAAGGAAATCTGACAGCCAGCTTTGTAAAAATGTAAATGGAGATTATTTCCTAAATATTATATATTAATAGTTGTTTAATGTAAATAGCACATTAACTAGACAGAAATCTGGTGGTAGAGATTTCAGATGGACCAGTTAGGGAGATGTTTCCATGAAACAACCCTTGAAACCACATAGTTGGCCAGTAATGTACTGTGGGATCTGACAGCACCCACAATCTGGGTGTTAGCGCTTGTGTGAACTCTGGAAAATAGCCTATTTTCTTTAAGGGCCAGGACACAGAGAATATACTCACTGTTCTGGGTTTGTTTGTTTTTTTTCTCATTCTGAATTCTTCCCCAAATCTATGGTTTCTATATTTATTGAAGTGAAAGCATAAAATCATTTAAATAATTTTCTTAGAAATAAAAAGTGAGATGCATAACTAGAATTAAAATTTTCTTATTGCACAAAAATTTTAATTTAGCAAAGCATAAAACTATGCCAATTGCTGAAATAGTTCTGGACCAGAAATTAGAAATTTTCAGTTTGAATTCTGTCTTTGTCACCATATTCCCCAATTGATGGCTACCTACCTGTCATTTGTTTACAGCGGGAGATGGAGCAAGTTGGCCAAATAAAACCTTCCAGCAATTTCCCCCTTAGAATATCAAATCGAACAACTAGCCGTGCAAGAAGTCACTTTCATAAGAACATGTGATCACAACACATGGTTTTAGCATAATAATAAGAAAAAGGGCATTGAAGAGGATAAGAAGGACAGTCTTGCTTTGCCTCCACAAACCCTTCCCCAACTCCAGGCAACTCAGCCCAAGGAAAGAATCTATGTGTTGTGGGAAGGAAGACTGAAGAGAGTGTGGGACATTGCCTTGGAACTCAGTGCTCCCCTCTCCCAGTGGAACATAACACAAGGCAGAATTCCACTGGCACCCCGTGCAGGGAACATTTAGATCAGCCCTATGCCAGAGGGTAATCTGCAGACTCAACAGGAAGGAACTGAATCCAAGGCCACTTAACCACCAGCTAACTAAAGTGACCTTGGGACTTGAATAAATTTCACTGGCAACCAGGTCATAAAAATTGCAGTCCTTGGGTAAGCCCAGTGCTGCATGGGTCTTGGAGTCTGTGGGCTTAGGGTGAGAGCCAGAGCAACACCAGCTGCAGTGGCCATGGGAATGCCTGCACTGTACCTCCCTCAACTCCAGGCACTACAGCTCCAGTCTCTCTGGGAGAGACTCCACCTGCTTGAGTAAGAAGAAGAAAGAATATAAAAGACTTTGTTTTGCAACCAGGTACCAACTCAGCCACAGTGAGGTAAAATATCAAGCAAAATCCCCCAAACCCCAATTCTAAGCCACTTCTCCTGGATGGCACTGCTAGACCCACCTCAGACTAGAAAAGAATCAAGTGCCTCAGCTTCACCACATGATGATGAAAGTCACCTTGGGCTTAAACTAAACATCAGTAAAGTTAGGCTATAGTGGCCATGCGCCCTTAGGGGAACAACAGTAATATGCTAACCTGGGGGGGTCTGTGGGCTTCAGGTATAACTAAGCATGATGCCAGCTTGTGGTGATGGAGTGTCTGTGTTATCCCTGGCCCTACTCCAACATGGATAAAGACTCTTTCTGCTTGGGGGGGGGGGGGAGAAAGGAGTGAGGTACACTGTCTGGTAACCCAAATAATTCTCCTTTATAATTCCCCTCACACATTAGGGCTGAGTACTTAAGCATCTGAAACAGTTGTAGTATTTCTGTGCCTAGGGAGCTCTTTAATATTAAAATGGCAGCAGTATTCACAGTCTTAGGTAACTTGATTTGGTTTGGGTTGTAAAATGGATCTAAGGCTCGGCGCCTGTGGCTCAATCGGCTAAGGCGCCAGCCACATACACCTAAGGTAGCGGATTCAAATCCCCAGCCTGGGTCCGCCAAACAACAATGATGGCTGCAACCAAAAAATGGCTGGGCGTTGTGGCGGGCGCCTGTGGTCCCAGCTACTTGGGAGGTGGAGGCGGGAGACTCGCTTGAGCCCAGGAGTTGGAGGTTGCT
>CAUYQV010135417.1:0-27362 GCA_963574575.1 Galagoides demidoff
TGTGTGTTCTTCATTGCCCACTGTCACTTTTGGCAGCAGCTGCCCCCTTGCTAAATGCTCTTTCCTGGATCCCTAGTAGGTGATGGGGCACCCATGATAAAGCAGGAAGGCAGTTTTAGCTGTTTATTGTGATGCACCTCAGAGGTGGAATGGTGACTGCTCACGGTGCTGGCTCAAGCGGAGGGACACAGGGGCAGTAGGAAGGGTTGGGCTGGCAGGACAAGAGGCCGTCATGGCACTCAGCGGTGATGAGCCAGGGACAGAGAAGATCATCATTTCCTCTATAGAAAAATGAGCAAGATAATCGTTACAGTCTCTTCCTAATTCTTTGGAGAGTTCTTTGGGGGGTAAGAAAGACATGGGCTTGGAAAGAGACTGAGAAAGGAAATAAGAAAGAATAATTAGAGAAAAAAATTGCTCTCTAGGAAGCAAAGCAGAACTTGGGCAACTTACTCCTCGGGAGTGGGTGGTAATTCCAGGAGCTGGTAAGTTTCTCCACTCTGAAAGGTGGGGCTTTTAACATTAGTCACCTCTTGGGATTGTTCTAAAAAGTAAATGACTCTGTACCTGCAAAATGCTCCGAATAATGCCCAGCACATAGTAAGCACTGAGTAAGTTTTCACTACTGTGAAATTCATATTGGAAATTTTGTAAAATTTGACCCCTCTCCCCCCGTAGAACTCACAGTTTAAAGAAGAAAGGGAGTACTCTTGCTAGGACATTTTATTCATACTTTTTTCTTTCAATCAGCCCGAGAGATCGATATTAATACTCTGATTTTATAGAGCAGAAAATTTGGGGGACCTTGAAAGATGAAGCTGTTTGTTCAAGTCCATAACTGCCTGGACCCCAAAGTTGTCCTGCTCTTCTCTGGAGGAAATCCACCTCTGCCTTTGTGTGCTTAAGTCCTCTGTCTAGGAGCACGTGTGGTTTGTCCTTTGGAACACTTGTTACTCCCCCTCTGGGGGTGAGAAACCTGCAGCCTCAAGCCCACATGTGGCCCTCCACATCCCCAAATACAGGCCCTCCACTGATCTAGACTTCACAGAACAAATCCCTTTATTATAAGGATTTGCTCTGTAAAATTTGGACTCAATCAAAGGCTATTCTTAAGCATCCAGAAGGTCACTTGTGGCCCCAAGGCAGTGGGCTCCCACCCTCACTGCCTGGCCAACTAACACTTTTTATATGGTCACCTTATTTTAATGGGTTCAGCGTCTGAGATGACTGATCCTTCCATTAAGTGATGACACGAGGCAGGCAGGCACCCTTGGACTCTGGATGGGGTAGTGTCACACCTGGTACAGGGGCAATGTCAACTCATCTTCATGGACAAAGACGGCCAGAGTGGTCAAAATTGGCACTCACCTTTGAAGGAGCCTCTTAACTGATCTGTTCCAGTGCCCCCCACCAACAGAATTGTCCACAGTTTATCCCCCCGGGAGGGTGAATCTGACTGCCCTGGCCCTCTGCTCCCAGCGTGTGTCCTACCTGGCCCTTTAGAGCCCCGGCCACCTGATGGTGTCATTATCTTTGTGCATGTTCCTCCCCCACTTTGGAGGGACTCTCAGGTGTGCTCTGAGGGCCACCTGCCCCAGAAGCTTCTGGGGTACTTTTGGGAAAGCCGATTTCCAGATTTAGCTCCCCAGACCTATGAGAACTTTATTCTCAGAATTCATATTTTTATGCAACTCCCTTGGTAATGCGGATGCTGTCTCTGAAAAATGCTGCAGTCAACTGTGGACTGCGGGAAAGCACATCTCTGAGTGTGCTTTGCTTTCCCACCCCCTCGCCCGGCGTATTTTTTTAATCGAATCGTGGATTAATTGAGTATTTGATTAATTAGTGTATCAAGAGAACAGAAGGAAGTCTAGGAAGTGGAAAGTTCTAGTTTCCTAAGAGGAAAGGAAAACAGAATAAATCAAAGTTGCCCTGAACAATGAGACTGGCCTTTGCGATTTATGGACGTGTGTTCAGTGTCTCTCTGTGAACCCTTCCCAGGACCCATCCACACTGCAACTGGGCTCTCTTAATCTCGGGCACTACAAAATTTGAATCTCAAGGCAAACTGTTAGCTAGGAATTTAGCAGAAATGTGAACAGATGCCCATTGTAGATTCACTCGTCTGACAAGAGCCTCTAGAGGCCCCAAGTCCAGCACTAGTGCTGAAGTCCAAGCAGTGTCCATCTCTCCCTGGTCACTGAAACAGGCCCTGCTAAGGGCCCTGCATTGCACATATTTGTTCACGTGTATGTCTCCCAAATCAAAGTAGAAGCTCTTGAAGACAAAGGATTTCAAATGTTGTGTACATAGCAGACATATAGTTAAGTGTTTCTGGAATAAATTATTATGGAGTGATCAGACTCTGATGCCAGTTTTGCCTCCTAGGAACTATCTGACTTACTCTCACTGCATCTGATTTTCTGAAGTATCAGAAAATATTGAGCAGTAGATCATGGGGTGAATGGAGAAGATGCTCAAAGTTGAGCCAGAGACTACTCTCATAATATGGAGCCTAGAGTGAAATTATTCTAGCTCAGCCTCCAAAGTGGGACAGATAGTAGCTCTTTTGGCTTTGATTTTTTTTCCCCCCACCAGATGTAATTTTTTCAGCAGGCCCTCATTTGGCTGGGCCTTTTTCAAATATGTCACCAGGCAAGCCGTATCTTTTTATTTTTATTTATTTTTATAACAGCGTTATTGAATTATAATTCACACCCCATAAAACTCACCCTTTTAAAGTGTACAATTCAGTGGCTTTTAGTTTATTCAGATGCTTGCAGAGTTGTGAAACCACACACACTATCAAATTTTAGAACGTTTTAATCACCCCAGAATCAATAGTCACTCCCCATCGCCCCCTTCCTCCCACCCTCCAGGTGGCATCTACTGATAGACCTTCTGTCTCTGAGACCTGCCTATTCTGGGTATTTCATTTAAAATGAATCATGTGGTACGTGATCTTTCACAACTTGTTCTTTTCACCTGGAATAATGTGTTCAGGTTCATTCCCGTTGGAGCGTGGATCTGTACTATATTCTTTTTACGGCCAAGGCATGTTCTACTTTATAAGATCCACCACATTTGTTAATACTTTCATCAGCTCATAGACATTTGGGCGGTTTCCACTTTAATGTACGTAGTTTGCGTATGGACCCACATATTCGCTTCTCTTGGCTATTTTCCTAGAAGTGGAATTGCCAGGTGATAAGTTAATGCCATGTGTTTCTTTTTTTTTTTTTTTTTGGAGACAGAGCCTCACTATGTCACCCTGGGTAGAGTGCCGTGGCGTCACAGCTCACAGCAACCTCAAACTTAAGCAATTCTCTTGCCTCAGCCTCCTAAGTAGCTGGGACTACAGGCGCCCACCACCACACCTGCCTATTGTTTTGGTTGTAGTTGTCATTGCTGTTTGGCAGGTCCGACCTAGGCTCAAACCCGCCACCTTCAGTGTATGTGGCTGGCGCCCAAGCCACTGAGCTACAGGCGCCGAGCCATGTGTTCCATTTTGAGGAGTCGCCAAACTGTCTTCCAAATGGCTGCAACCATTGGCGAGCCCATATCTTAAACTTAGCTGTTCACGTGCTAAGAATACCAACACCCTATGTCTGTCTTTGCTGAAGGCCAGCTAACCGGACAGGTGAACACAGGTGATGAATGTGGAGGAAGGAGCTGCTGCATCTTCCCGTCCCTGTAGCCACTCTGAGCTCTGATTCAGAAATAATGAGCAGGTCCAGCGTGTTGGGGGAGAACAGACGATCCAGGGCTTACGGGGTCACCTAGGAACAGATGAAGTTGTTTAACTCTGAGCTGAAGGCAGGATGATATTTAATAGATCAGTTTTCATGTCTGGGGCCTGCATCCTAATTATAGATCAAATATCACTTGCATTTGTTTTTATCTTCAGTGACACGCAACAGAATTATCTGAGAGGCTGTTTGCTGCAGCGTTCAGCTCGCAGCAGTCTCCTTTCCTACCTCGTGTGGAAGTCACAATCAGGATTCTTAATCCCTTTCTGGACATCACACTTCTGCTGCTGCAAGTCATGCTGACGCCACGGCCCTGGGGTGGATGTGAAATTTGCACAGGAAACAGTTCCATCGAAGACATGTTTTCTTTGGGCCTCAATCTGGAAAGATCAGCAGAGCACATTATTGTCGAAAGGTCAGGGGACCCTGTTCTCTGTGGGCAATCTGAAGAAAGGAGCGGGCTGAACTCTCCTCCTGGATCTGCCCTGCACTGATTGTCATTTGTCTGTACTGAAATACGAGTCCCGTCTTTATGACATCAACACGCTGCCTAATGGAAAGATTCTACGCAAAAGATTAAACATTTCAACCTTCCTTAACTGCAAGATCTGTGTGCTAAATTACCAAGTTCTGAGCAATCTCAGTGGTTGCCACCCCGTTGCATTTCAGATAATTCTTTGGGGTTCCCCTTGCCTGGTTTCTTTCTCACCACAAACCACCTCTGCCAACTGGAGATAGATGGAATGAAAGGACCCTCGTTGCAGCGCCTTCTCCCAGTGGGTTGTATTCTGTTCACAGTGTCTGTTTGACTGAAGGTTTTTTGAGCTTTCTCTAGCAGGTTTTGGCAGACAAGTGGCTCCAGTCAAGTAGGAAGTGGGAAGTGAGAATTTCAGACCTCGCAGGGAGGTTTGTTCCACTTGCTCACACCCATATGGGAATGGCAGGAGAGAGGGGCTGACTGCCATCCCCCTGGGATGAAAGGTACTTGTCTAGCACCTGGTATAACTTGGGAAAGAGGTTCCTGGAGAGAATGGGAGGTCACAGGGAGGTAATGATGGCTGAGATGCGATGTGGTCCCAGGATTCAGTTTGAAGTTTCTCCGGCTTGAGTAAACAAATTTTGCATCTGATCCTACATTGACACCATTAGATATGATTCCGTAAGATGGAAGAAGGATGAAGAAATAATAAATAAATTAGAAAGGAGATTGTATCGGTGGTTTCCAGGAATTAGGGTATAGGCAGGGGAGTGGGTATAATTTTAGAAGTAGAATTAATGAGATCAATGTGGTGATCAATTCTGTATCTTGATTGCAGTACTAGGAACATGAATCTACCCATATGATAAAATAGCATAAAACTAGATAGATAGATACGCACATACACACATTGTACCAATGTCAGTTTCCTAGTTTGGGTATTATTCTATAGTGTCTTAGTGTGTTACCAGTGGGGGAAACTAGGTGAAGGGTATATAACACCTCTCTACTATTTTCTGTAATTTCCTGTTCATTTATTATTTCAAAATAAAAATGTTTTCAGACCTGGAAGGATAGGAAAGGGAATTGTAATGCAAATAGACAAAAGAAAAGGAAATGATGGGGTACCCCATGCAAATAATGGCCTAGCATTTAGTAGGTGTAACTTCTGCTGGGCTTCTGATAAATGGTGGCATTTAAAACAGGGCAGCCACACTGCATCTAATGTGGTGGGCTTCATTAAGACTTCCCAAGAGGAACATGTTTGTGACCCATGTCAAAGACAGTGGACTAATCTCAGAATCGCATGCAAAGAACTCCTAGAAATTAATATTTCAAAAGACCAGCAGCCACAGCCAAGAATATATAAACACTCAGTCCACGGAGGAGGAAATACACATGAAATGACTGTTCCTGAAGCATAAAAAGAGACAAAACTTCTCCCTCTCAAAAGAAATGATTTTTTAAAAAAGAGGAATGCAAATAAAAACTATAATGAGACATGATTTTTAACCCTCAGATTACTGAAAATCTATTAAGTTTGGTAACGTGTCTCCGTTGATGATGCTGCGGGAAGGGGCCCTCTCATGTGTTGCTGGTGGGATCACAATTGGAGACAGCCCCTGTGGATAGTCACGTGGTGGTACCGGCAGCCATGCCTGTAACAGAGAGGGCTGAGTGTTCCCCAAGATTTGTTTTCCCTTCCTCAGTAATGATAGTCACAGCCGGGAAGTGGGTAAGCTCTAAGGGCTACCCCTTCCTGCTCCCTTTGCAGACACATCATTGCATGTGAGTAGAAACAAAAGTATGTGGGGTGTGTGTGTGTTTGCAAAAATGTCCACAGGTTCTTACCCCTCTGTACCACATCCTGGACCAGGGGTGCAGCTTTTCCTATTAAGAGGAGTCTTGTCTCTACTTCCTGAATCTGGAATGGTTAGGTCACTTTTGTTGGCTGGTAGGATAGCAGCAAGCATGGCACGGCAGAGACTTGAAAGGTACTTGAGCACTGGGACCCCTGCTACTGTAGGGCCTTCTGTCATACTGCAATCGAGCCTGGGCTAACCTGCTGGAGGCTGAGAGGCCATACGGAGAAAGCCCCCCACCCCCATCTGAGCTGTCCTGTAGTAGCTGTTGAGGTCATCCCTAGTAGCCATCCACAGCCATCCACCTGCTGACTGTAATTGCATAAGCAGGCTCCAGGTGGTGGTCCAAACTGCTAGGCCATGTTCTTCACCTGTGCCTTAAGCCACTACATTTTGGGACGATTTGTTACACAGCAGTGCTAACTGAGAGCCTGTTTCTTCAGAGACAAGGTTTCTGAGAACCATGTATGCCCCCCTACTATGGCCTCTCTTCACCATCCCATAGCTGTTCCTTAGATCACCCAACATTCAAAGCGAGAAGAGTATGTCACTTTGTAGTGAGGCAGGCAGTGCCAAGAATTCCCCATTCAGGCTCCACTCTGCCAAGTGCTGGGGACTGGAAGTTGTGTCCTGGCCTCCAGGAGGTCACCACCCCTTCCTCCCAAGAAAGAAGACAAATGTGAACAAGACAATAATATTAATGTTACAGTTTACATTTATTTCAGGCACTGATGAGTGCAATGAGGAGAATAAAACAGGAAGATTGGTGTGTCTTCCCTAAGCTGACCAGGAAACAGGATCACATACAACAACCTGACGCTCTCCTTTTAGAAGGAGGGAGGAGAAGCCCACACTCAAGTCCCAAAACAGTAGCTAGGGTTTTGCGTAAGAATCCCGCGAATTTCTGTACCCACATCTCACACAAAGCATTACTGAAACCAGGATAGAAAGACACAGAAAACTTTGGGGAGTCAGGCAGGCCAGCCTGGCATTAGAATTCAGATGTGGGCGGGAGAGGCAGGCCAGGAGCTGACTGCAGGTGGTGGGGAACTGGAGATAGCCCAGCCCACATTGCTGTGTTCTGCAGAGAGCCGCTGTCCCCTTCCTGCTGGATGTGGGGATCCAGGAAACCACATCTTATCAACCCCCCAGTGCGTCTCAGGCACAGGACCATTTAAGACCCACTCAAACAGATGGGCAAACAGTCTCTTAGCCTGTTTGCAAGCAGCAGCCAGAGAGAGCAAACTTTTTAATCCTACGGAAAAGAAAATGCTATTGAGCTAAGTATCAAGAAGAGACAGATCCCCCTGTTCTGAAGAACATGATGACTTATAAACACACTCTTTTCCACTCAGCATTACAAACAGAATGTGGGCCCGTGATGGAGCCATCTAGATCGGGCCTCTACAGGATGGATTGTTTGGTTTGGTTTTGTTTGGTTTCCTTGTTCTTCACTTCTAAAATATTAAGTTTCCTTTTTTGGCTTAACGACATACTTACTGAACTGTTCTGAGTGGAGGGTGTAAAAATAACAGTGATTTTAAAGAAAGGTGGGAGAGAATCATTGACAGCTTTGTTTTCGTCTTTAAATTTGGGAAGTGAGTGGGGGAAGCCTGAGAGGGGACCTGGATATCTGTGGGCAGCCAGAGCAGCGTCTGGTTCTGTATTTTATCCCCCCAGTAGCCTGGCCCAGGCCCTGTGGGTTTAGGTGGGTTTTAGAGGTAACAGTGCCCCCTTCTGGTGCAAGGGAATAAAAAGTCGAGGCTTCCTAGGTACAACCTGGACACCTAGGCAGAGTGGAGCTTTTTTCCCTTTGTCTCTGGGGCAGAAACTATGCTTCAGCTGTCCCACTGGGTCTCCTTTGAGGCTCCTCTCTGGGGTGTATGTGACCCTCCGACGTGGACAGCTCAGGGACTGGCGAAGTTTTGCCAGAGATCACTGTACCGTGTCCAGAGGTTCCAGTCTTGACTTGGGTATTCTTGCCTCATCTGGAGCACATCCATGGCATTTTTTTTTTTATCTGCAGAAAGCCAGACTGTCTCATGACACAGTGTCAAGCTGCCTGTGAAGCCTTTTCTTTTATTTTCTTTTGCCTAAAACAAATTGTAACCAGCTGACCACATGGAATTCCGCTTTGTGTCTGGACGCGTGCACATGTGACTCTTTCTTGCTAGATGTCTCATCAGAATGTGATCAGAATTGAAACTTCGACCCACACCTGCCACCACACCCCTCGCTCTGCCCCTTGCCCCACTCTGAGTTCCTCAGGGGACATTCATACCATTCTCACACTTAGACTCCTATTCGGAGGGATTCTCCTTGGCCTGGCAGAGGGTCCCATTGGGTGATACTAGTGAAGGGTCCAGACTCCAAGCTGGTCATCCTGGATTTAGACCCTGAGTCTACAGGCAGGTGATTTAACCTGTTTAGGCCTCGGCTTTCTCATGTGTAAAAGGGGGACAGTAATGACTATACTTGACTGTGGGGTTAGTGTGAGCCTCAAATGAGTTGCGTATGCTGTGCGTTTGGAGCGGGGCTTAGTGCGAAGGACTCCATACAGGTCAGCCGTTATTCTAGTGGCTTAGTTTAGGCCCCAAAGTCATCAGGTTGTTGCTTTCGTGGCCTTGTTTCCTTGAGTCCCATCCTAGTTCCCATTGCCTTGGGGAGAGAGGGGTTGCATAAAAGTTTGTAGGCAATGGAGTAATCTAAAGACAGCAAGGAGAGTGAATTCTTGGCCTAATTCAGTTCTACCTATGATCTCCAGTCCTGCTCGCTGCGGCTCGGCTTTGTGTCCTGATATTTGCAGAGTCAGCCGCTAGGATTGACCCCAAACTACCTTCCCTTCTGAGGCTGTGCACTATCTGCCCTGTTTATACATGGGGGCAGGGCTAGACCAGTTTTTTGCCATATGACCCCCCTTCCCAAGTAAGAGGTTCTTACCTGGGGTCCACAGGTAGATTTTAGATATTATCAGACCCTCTCAGAAGTTGTGTGCAAAAGTTTTTGTGCATTATTTGTGGGGGGTGTCTTGGGGGTGGGGATGCAGGTTTTATTTAGTTTTGGGTTTGTTTTTGGTTTCTTTAGAATTTCTCCACAAAGTGCATCCTTTTCTTAGAGGGAAACTCCACTAGAGGTTGGGGTGTGTCTCTAACATGGATGGGTCATAATAGTGGGGTGGGGGTCGAGGGTGAGGGATATAATCTTACTGCCCAAGTTATCAGCCCACATTAGCTCTCCTGACTCAGCCAGAGGTAGCTCTAATACTTACTCACAGTTAAGGGAATCTGCAGGAAAAGTGCCACACGCTGCCTTGCAGAGCTGGGGACTTTCATCAGTACTTCTGAATTATTCACACTCCTGTTCTTCTCTCTTTTAAGGTAGATGATAGAGAGTTTTTGGCATTTTGGAGACCCAGGTCCAGTACAGGAGTGTTTATTTTTCTTTTCAGCCTCCAGTAAGTGTTTAGAAAAATAACGATGGTGTCCCTGTGGGTACTTTTGTGGGGTTCTTGTCATCACTTTCTATTAAACAGGGGACAGAGGTGCTTAAGGAGGAGAAAGTGGGGGACACTTCCCCCGCTGGTCTTGGCCAGTCCTCAGTGCTCTGACAAGGACTAACTCTATAACTTGGGGCTCCAGTACAAAATTAAAGGAGGGGCTCCCTTTTATAATATTGTCATGAATTTCAGAATGGCAAGGGCAAATCATTAAACCAACCACGGGGTCTTTAGCAGCCCAAGGCCATGTAGGTCCTGAGACCCCACAGGTGGCCCTGGCAGGACACGGGGACATGGGCTGCTTTCTCCCTCCTCAGGCAGCTTCCAGCTCACTGGGCATCCTCCTCTGCTGTTGTCACACCGGCCACATGTCTACCTTGACAGCTTCACGCTTACCATTCCCATCTGGATGTCTTGGTCCCCAGGTGGCCCTGGAGCTCACTCCCTCATTTCCTGCAGTTTTCTGCTCCAGTGGCCCCACTGTGTCATCTCCAGTAACGTCCCTCATGCTCTCCCTGCAGCCTCTGTGGCAAAGACTGGAGTCTCACTGTGTATTTATTTGTTCATCATGTATTGTGTGAGCTCTCAGAAGGACAGGACTTCGTGGTGTCACTCATGCCTGGTCTCTGAGGCTGCCCCAGGGCCAGCACATGGTTGGCAATCTGTGGAATTCAGATCCACAAATGGGAGCACTCCTTACCAACTGGGGAAGGCAGGCCGAAGTGGGGCAGGCCAAGGGAAGGGTGAGGGGGTTCTCTGGACTCTTCACCTGCCATCGGGATCTTCCCAGGCAGGGGCGTCTTCTCCCTGCTGGGGTCTGTTACGTTGGATGCCATTTGTAAGATCCAGGACCTGACAGAAGAACCTGTCATGCAGATGAAATCAAGGGACTGACACCCCCTCTCTGCATTCTGCAGTTTATAAAAAGGGGGGTTCTGACCCGGGCAGCTTTCTGATAGTTTTACTATTGAAGCATTCTGGAATCTACAATCCTGATGGTCTATTTGCTGTTCTGTGTCAGAATTATTCATTTATTTGACACATATGTATCAAGTGCCTGTCATATGTCAGGATACTTTTTTAGGCTTTTGAATTCCACAGCAGTAAACACAAAGCTGCCTTCTGCCCCCAGGGCTTACCTTCCTACAGATGTCTGCCATGAGCGACCTGTCCTGGATGGATCTGCTGTCTGTCTGGGTCTTCGTGAGTTAGTAAGGGCTGTAAACTACTTGTAATGGTGTAAAAAAAGAGGAGTATTTGGACCAAAAGTCCAAGGATCTGGATTAAAATCGAGGGCCCTGCACTAACAAGGGTGGCTTTGGGGTCAAGAGCTTGTGGTCTGAAGTCACACCACGTGGGGTCCATCTTGCCCACACTGTTTGCTGAGAACTTGAGCAAATAACTGTCAGTATCTATCTGTTTGGGGTTTGTTTTCACGTGTAGAATAGGGACGGGGACACTACCTGCCCCCAAAGAGGTCTTAGCCCCACGCCTGGCTCGTGCTACTCGCTACTCTTCCAATGCCACATGTCCGTGTTACCGGCGTTCTCTGTAAACATAGGCAAGTCACCCACCTCCTCGGGCCTTGGCTACAGCCTTCTATAGAACAAAGTGCTTGTTTCAGCTCTGTAGGTCTGCGTTTCTGACTCAAGTTAAATACACATTTATTATAGGGTGATAGTCTCTCCCCCACATAGAGACTGGCTGGCCAAAATAAGGCTACAGAGATAATGTACACACAGTCACCCCTCGGTGTGGGGACTGATTCCAGGAAACTGTGGAGACCAAATTCTACAGATGCTCAAATCCATTACCTGAAAAGGCATAACGGTTACAGGTAATCTACACACATCATCCTCTACACTTTAAATCATCTTTAACTTATGGTACTCAATATAATGTCAATGCTATATAAATGGTGGTTAGATGGCATTGATGTTTTTAGATCATTTTGTGATTTGTTTATTATTTTTTTTTTGGACAGAGTCTCCCTCTGTCTCCCTGGGGAGAATGCCATGGCCCCATAGCTTACAGCAACCCCAAAATCTTGGGCTCAAGAGATCCTCTTGCCTCAGCCTCCTGAGTAGCTGGGACAACAGGCACCTGCCACTATGCCTGGCTGATTTTTCTGTTTTTAGTAGTGATAGGGGTCTTGCCCTTGCTCAAGCTGGTCTCAAACTCCTGAACTCAGGGCAGCGCCTGTGGCTCAAGGAGAAGGACACTGGCCCCCATGTACCAGAGGTGGTGGGTTTAAACCTAGTGCCGGCCAAAAAACAAACAAACAAACAAAAAATCAAACTCCTGAGCTCAAGTAATCCACCTGCCTCGGCCTCCTAGAGTGCTAGGATTACAGGCATGAGTCAGTGTGAACAATTTTTATTTTGCTATTTTTTTAATTGGTTTCTTTTGCAAGCCTGCAAATGCTAAACCTGTGGATATGGAGGGCCAACTGTATACACGCACATATGTGTGTACAGTGTGTATATCTGTGCATGAGTCTACCTCTACACATGTGCAGGCTACATAAGCACACGCATCATGCATGTGTGTTTGTATACACACTCTCACACACACCCACGCACGTATACAGTCGTGTGTTGCCTAATGAAAGACATGTGTCCTGAGAAGATTACCATGAGGCATTTGTTTGTTGTTGGGCACTTACACAAACCTAGATGGCCATGCCTACTACACACCTACGCTGTGTGGTGTGGTCCTTTGCTCCCGGGCAACCAACCTGTACTGAATACCATAGGCGTTTGAACACATGCTAAATAGTTGTGTATCTGAACATACCCAAACACAGAAAAGGAACCCAAAGATAAAGTGTTATGATCTTACAGGGCCACCGTCCTCAGTGTAATCCATCAGTGACTGAAATGACATCACGTATCACATGGCTGTATGTATCTATACATCAATTGAAATAAGGACATCAGCTTTGAGTCTCTGGAGAACTTTCTGCATCTGTCAATGGCGTCTCGGAGCCAGCATTCCAACCCCAAGACAGGCTGCTTTTCACACATGTGGGAGTGCTTCAGGATCAGAAAACTGAATTCGTGTCCCTTCCAGCTAAAGGGTTCAGCCCTGTGCCGTCTGGGGAGAGCTTGCTGCCTGTCCTCCTCTGCAGGCGTTTGTGGTGTGTCTCTCTTATTTGGGAGAGTGGCAGCTCCCTCTCTCCAGACCTAGATCCACTTAGCAGCCTGATTGCCTCAGGCAGGCCTTTTCCTGCTGCTGCTCTCTGTAATTCCGGGTACCATTTGTAAGATTCAGGACCCTGGCCATGTAACAGTCTGGAACAGGAACCAGAAAGCGTTGGAGTTGCTTTCTGCTCAATAATACACTGATTTCACAAGGTTTAGCCCATTTAGCGCACAGAGGAATCTCAGCCAAAATTTAGACATGGGTAGCTTTTCCTATTACCTTGAAATTAGTCTCGATTACCCTTAAATTATTGAAGATTGACCACCATGCAAAGCGGTTTCTCCTTTCATTAATCTTACTAACTGGCTGCATTTGTTACAAATCTTTCCTCCCAGCCAGCCCAAGATTCCTTTTCCGCAGAAAGGGGAAAAAAAGGCTTCTCCTGCAGTGCCTTTCTTTTACAATGTCTTACTTTTATTTGAGTATTTGATTAATGGTCACAGCAGAGCTCATCCTGACAGCCCTGCCTCTACCTGTGTCTCTCCCACAAAGCCATCTGGATGCAAGGTTTACATCTTCTGGAACCTTCGAGCATTAGGCATCTCCTTTTGCAAAACCCTTGGTTGGGCGGTGTCACACATCTGGCTCAAAATAACATTCAAAAGGCAGCGAATGTGTTTCCCTGTTACAGACTAAAGTGTGAGCATCACAGGACATGCTGGAAACAAGAGAGAATTAAAAGAGACAAAAATCATACATCTCCTGCTACCTGAAGATCACACTATTTGATTAGTTACTTGCAGTCTATTTATCTGTACTTTGGTAAGAGCAATTGTTTCCCCCTCTTCATGCAGTTCTGAATCCTACTTTTTATTTTCACTTAACATTATTGATCTTTTTTTTTTCTTTGAGACAGTCTGTCACCCCAGGTGGAGTGCCTTGGCATCCTTGTAGCTCACAAAAACCTCAAACTTGAATAATCCTCTTGCCTCAGCTTCCCAAGTAGCTGGAACTACAGGTGTGTGCTGCAACACCCAACTGGTTTTTCTATTTTTAGAAGAGATGGGGTCTCCCTCTTGCTCAGGCTGGTCTCTAACTCCTGAGCTCAGGCAATCTACTCGCCTTGGCCTTCCAGACTGCTAGGATTACAGGTGTGAGCCACCACACCTGGCCAACATTATTGACCTTTCTAACTATCATTTTCCCGGGCTGGGTAATGTTCCATCTTGCCATAAATCACCTTTTAAAAAGACACTCTCCTATTTTTGGCCAATGAGAATATTTCTGATTGTGTGCAGATTTAATGAAGACTTCCTTGACTTTCTTTGGCACGCAGCATTCCCTATTTCAAATACTTCTTTTACGTGTAAATTGGCATAGTCTGACTCCTGGGCCTAAGGATTTGAGTTTCCTTAAGGTTCTTAATCTACACTGTCAATTTCCCTCTTAAGAGGCACGTACCACTTTATCGCACAACCAAAGATGTCAGAGAGAGCCCCAGCAGAGGTAAATACAATGTTCTATCTTATTTCCAAGTTCTATGCAGGAGTTTGATTTTCCTTTTATGAGGCTTTTTTGACAAAAAATTTTTAAAATAGCAGCTAAAAAAGTGAATTGTATGGCAAACCCACAAATATGTAGTTCTCTTTCCTGGGCCTCAGTTTTCCTCCCTGAAAAATAAAGAGATGAGCTACGATGATAATCTGGGGTCCCCATCCACCTGTGTGGGGCGACCATTACAGATGGATAGCCTGACAAAAGCCATCTCTACTACTTTCACTAAGTAGAAAAATGGCATTCCTTCTCATGGAGAACAAGCAACCTTGACATGGCTCAGATTTGTCTTACTAGGATAAAGTGAGCAGAAACTGCCTCACAAGAGATTCAAGGCACAGTCGAGGCAGTCAGCGGCAGGACAGAGCGGGAACTTGAATAGTGAGGGCACATTCCTCCTCATAAATGCATTCATTCCACTGAGTCCCATTCTGGGGTGAAGACCTCCATCCCTGCCATATGGCCCTGCAGATGCCACAGCTTTTAAGGGGGTTCATTATTTAGACTGGAGTTATCCTGTCTTTGTGGGATTAATCCCACTGGCAGTACTGCTTAGGTCACCTCAATCCTTAGAACATTTGAAAACTACGACAACAGACCCAGAAGTGCTCTGGAGTTCGTGATGAGGCCGAATCCTGCCTCTCTCTCTGCAATAGCAACACAGACAACATGTAGAAAATCTCTTTCCGTGTCAGGGAAATACCACCTGTGTTGTCTGTGTCAGATGCTTCGAATCTCCTTAGCAGTTTAAAGGATACTCAATAAAAATTACCACATATGGCATTAAGCTCCCTGATGATGCCACAGCAAGGCAGAAGGCAACACGGGCTCAGGTGCAACTCGACTGTGTCACATTGGTAACGTAAAGAAGTATCAGCAATAAAAGCCGTGCCCACGTGTTGCTGCCACATGTGGAGACATCTGTCCCAATGGGAGCAAAATCTGGCTGCCCCAGATTGGTCCCATCAGTCACTTATTGGCCCATCAACAGAACAGGAAGAAAGTTTCAGGGTGTGTGATGGATTACTTGGTGCTATAGGGCCGCCCTGGCACCTGCCACCTTGGGCCCTGTCCAGGAACAGAAACCACCTGCCAATCATCAGAGAGCCGGCAGTGTGTGGCACAGACCAGTTTCTAACTTCCATGGCTTCAGTTTTCTCACCTGTGAAACCAGGGTAAGGGCACTTAGCATAGTAGCATAATCATGAGGCCCCCTCCCTGAGCCAGGTGACCTGGGTTCAAATTTTATTTCCACCTTTTATCAGCAGGATGATGTCAGCCAAGTTATTTCACCTCTCTGGCGCAGGGTCTTTGTCTATAACTTGTAGGGTTACTATGGTCATTAAATGGGTAAATACGTATCAAATGCTTAGAGGAGCTGTGAGACCTCGTAAGCACCATGTCATCACCACCCCCTTATAAGGTGGCTGCAGGGATCAGGACTCACATCTATATACTGCTTAGTGCGTGCGTGGGGCTTAATAAATGGTAGTTACTCTTACTGCGTTTATATCCTTAACTCCCAGCACATTGCTTGGTTATGCTAGTTCATTGACTAGAAGAATGTGCCCTGGGTTTATTGTCTCATCAGTTATGCTGAAGATTGATTTGATTACATTACTGCATTCACCCGTTCTAAGTCTTCAAGTCTTCAATCTAGATCAAAGCAAGATCAGCCATGAGGCCTAGCAGTGGAGCACAGGACTGTCTCCCGATTGCCAGGCGTCAGAGCTGGGGAAGCCCAGGTGAACACACATCCCGTTCTTTTCCTCCCTCTCTTTGCAATTCACTTCTGCCCAAATGAAAAGCAATAGAGAGATTCTAAGATGCCAGGTTTGGCTTTGGGGAAACACAACCCAGAAACGTATTTCTAAAGCCCCCTTCTTTCAATAGATGTCCCTCTGTTATGTTTGGGACCTCCCAGGTGTTTGCTACAAAGCCTCTGTTTTGCAAATGAGACAGCTAAGTTGGGGAGAGGCAGAACCTGCCTTGGATGAGGTTAGGAGAGTATTGAGGAGTCCAGTGGTTTTCAGCAGCTGCACTTGTAACTAGCAGCAGCAGCCACACTTGTTAAATAGTCAGTCTTGGGGCCCTCCCCGCCAGACCTCCCAAATCTGTACCTCTAAGGCTGGGGCCTGCAGGCTGTGCCTCACCAAGCCCTCCAGGTAGTTATGATGCCCAGGAAAGTTAGAGACCCACTGGGGTTAGGCTTAGTATTTCAGGCAGGGGAAGTCTTTTGCAAGGAGAGCTTAGGGCCTGATACACCTGTTCCTTTTCCTCACTCCCCAAGCAAATATATACCTGTGACCACACAATCAGAGCGGTAAATTGAAGTCAATTAGCAGCTAAGTAACTGCCAGCACTTGTCACCAGGGTAGTTGTTAGTAATTAGCACTAATGACTCTAGAGAGGAAAATAGTTGTGGTTCAAAGACATCCCCATCATCTGAATGCACTCTGGATTTTTTTCAGCATTTTCCAGCCATATCTTTCTTTTACATGCAAACACTATCGAGGTTGGATGGATGCCTCTCTGGTGACAAATGCCACTGGCAGTAATAATACGTGTGGTGTGTTTTTTAATGCTCCCCAGGAGGCTCTGGTTCAGTTGGGGTAAACGTGAAAGTGGTGAGTGGGCCTTTTGGATGTACCTCGTGATTCCTATAGCGATGTCATGATGTACCTTGTAACTTTCTCCAGGAAGCATGGAGTGATTTATAGGCATGGCAAATTGTTGGATGAGATCACCAAATGACAGTTCTCTCTGCGTCTAATGAGAAAGAAGAGAAACAGAGGAAAGAGAACTTTCAGGTAGAAAATCAAACATGTAAATGTCAGTGTTGAGTTACCAAATGTAAGTTTTAGCAACATTTCCCAAGAAAAATTTGAGAGTGTTATTGACATGCTCTTCTCATCTGATTCCTGGGGAGTGCGGTGAGCAGTGGAGGGAGGGAAAGGCTGTTTGGGGGCCGTGGTGCTCTTTCAATTTGGGAGCGATTTGACTTTACTCATTCCCAGTGCCCTGCAGCAGTCCCCATCCCCTGCCTGGGGTGACCCTCGCCAGTAAGCTTCAGAGTGTTGGGTTGACTTGAGCAGAGTTGGACGCAGTGCGGTCTGAGTCTGGCTGTGTGAAATCCTCCTCTTCAGTGTAGGCGCTGTGTATTGCACTGTGATCAAAGCTCATCCCTGCAAAACTTGTTGAGGCTGGCAGATGTTTAGTCGTGTGGGGTCATGTTAATTAGGAGAGGAAGCCAGTTATCAAAAGGAATCGTGCCTGTTTCAGCTCTGTCTCTTTACTTCCCTCAACCCCCAAACCCAAAGATAGGAAGTTAGGGAAGTTTGTCAGAAACTCAAGGAGGAGGTAGAAATTGTGTGACTTAAAGGTCTCCCGCTTTCAGGAGGTGACAGCCATTCAAAACTGCTAGATTATTTGTGAAGAGTGAGTCGACAGCAGCCCCCATGGGTGTGCAATTCCGCTCACCAGCGCAGACAGCCGAGGTTCCTAAGCTTGTATAGGTTAGAGAAGAATGTGTCTGCCAGAACACCATGCTTCCTGCCTTTCTCTAAAAAAAAAAAATTATTATGGAAAGATATACCGAACAACATTGTATCATTTTAACCATGGTTAAGTGTATGGTTTATAATCACATTAAGTACATTCACATTGAGGTGCAACCATCACCACTATCCATCCGTCTTCATCTTCCCAGACTGAAACTCCATGTGTATTATTAAATAACAACTCTCCATTCTCCCCTCCCCCAGGCTCTGGCAACCACCATCCTACTTTCTGTCTCTACGAATTTGGCCGTGCTAAGTACCCCACATGCTGGAATCATACACTGTTCGGTTTTGTTTGTATGTGTCTATCTTGCTTATGGCATAATGTCTTCAAATTCAATTCCTATTATGGCACATGTCAGAATTTCATCTCCCTGGGCACACACTTCAGCTTCCTTAGCCCTGCACTCAAAGCCCCTCTCTAGGATTAACTGCCTGCACTAGATGCCAGCATAGACAACTTTATTTCATTAGCGACTTTCTGCCCTCAGGTCTCAATGCCTTTGCAAAAGCTGACCCCTACTCCTGGGGTGCCCATCTCATCCTCCTGCTGAATTCCAGCTCACCCTTAAGGCTTTCCTTGACTGTCACCATGGCTAGGGGGGTGTGTACATGGATCCTGGCATGTGACACTCCTGTGACCCTTGATTCCCTTATCTCTCTGTAACTTCCCACTCCCATCCCTTTAGCCTGTGAGTGCCTTGAGAGCCTGGTACGCAATCTGTGCTTTGCTGCCCAGATAATTCTCATAGGTTTTAAGAGGAGGCAGGCAGCTCCCTGGGCAGAGTCCTGCTTGAGTTTTAACTAAAGGAGATACACTTGTGACTACAGATTCTCTGTGCCACTTTCTCAGCAGCTTCCCAAGTGGACCCACACAGGTTGGATGCAACTTAGCATAAGAGGAAGCCTTCTCTGCAGGAAACATCAATAATTGCGTGTCCCTAATGCCAGAGCCCTGCCCTGGGGTGCTTGATCTCTGGCCCCAGGAGATGTATGGCTTTTTCTGTGTCTATCCAGAGTTGCCATTTATGGCTGGATATAAATGGAAAATTGTTCCAAAAGCAGCAGCTGCCTCCTGAATAAGAAAACTGTATTATTCTCTTGAGTCAATAATAATAAAAAAAAGTTTAGCACATAATATGTTCAAGGCTCTTTGACAGAGGGTTTGAAATGAGGCCCCATTCCTCCCTTCAGGGAAGATCTAATCTCAAAAGGGTGCTAAGCAAATGCCAAGAACAAGTGGCTGGACATCCCCTAATTGAGTGTCAGTTGCAAAGCATGGGGATCCTGCTGCTGGGGTTGGTACTTTTGGCACCTACTATGCTTCCTGGCTCTGGGATGTCCAGCCTGGGCATGATAACTTCATCCAATGGAAACTATCTCGTGCTTTGTAGACCAGACCACAAGGCACTCCGGGAGCAAAGCTGTTATCAGAGCCATTGTTCATTAAGTATTGGTAAATGAGGAAAAAGAAGGGAAGTTGATTCCAAATGACAAGAACCAAGAGACGACTCCTGAAAGGACACTATCTCAGCATGAGGAGGAGTCCTGAAAGCCTGGCATGGCCGCTCACCTTGCCCACACCATCGGGCAGCCTGAGCACAGACACCCCAGGGATGGGGAACTTGCTATCTCTCCTGACAGCCCAGTGTGTCTCCAAAGAGCTCCGGCCTTTGAAAGTTCTTCATATCCAGCCCTAAATCTCCAGTTGTAACGTCTCCCTTTGATCCAGGTCCTACCCCTCACCACACAGAGTAAATCCTTCTTCCAGCCTTACCCTTCAGATGTCTGTAATGAACCCTGTGAGCCTTTTCTTCTTCCAGGAAAACCAGCCCAATCCCTGCCGCCCCTCTGGGGGTGGGGACGACACGTGAGCGGGGGATTAGTAAAGCTGGGTTGGACCCTCTCATCTCTGCTGTGATAATGGTATTAGAGTAGCTGCAGAGAGAAGCTGGGCATGCCTCTGAACACTGGACAGGCCGAGCCTCAGCTCAGCCCAGCCCCTGCATAGGCTGCAGGAAGAATGGTGCCCTGGTGGGCAGCCCACTCTATTCCATTCATGGGAGGATTCTGTGAACACACGCAGGACACAGGGAGAGGAAATAGGCTGTAAAAACCAATGCCTTTTCATTCCTAACAAGACTGGCCCATGAAGGGTTTTAGGAATCCTTGATCCATGGGGCATTTTTAACTTACAGTGTTCAAGGGTTAGAAATGGAGTTGCCTCTGCATAGCTGACACCTTTGGCGATGGCTTACCATCCCACCTGGGATAGCTAGGTCCCATCTACCTTTGTTCTGTCTTCGCCTCCGAGGGAGGATGGGTGGTAAACACGTCAGTAATAGCTGCCAATGTGATCATTTGTTTTTTACAAAATCACTGTCTCTAGTTGAAGGTATTACATTTTGTTAACTGCACTATTTGCTTTTTAAAAGTGTGGGCATCTTACGGTAAATGCGGCCTTTCACATGAAATATTTGGTGTTGTAGTCACAGCAACCCTGTGAGTTGGTGGTAGGTATCTCGCACCAGGGTGGGGACTAAAGCTCAGAGAGAGAAATGACCTGATCTGTTTCACATGGCTTAGCAATGAGTAGAGCTGGGATTTGAAACCCAGTCTGTTGGACTCTGATGTCTGAACTTTTAGTCAATGTTCTTTTTTTTAAAAAATGTCTATTTCATTCTCACTGGGGTTAGGTGATATGTCAGGGTGGTTTTGATTTGCATTTCTCTGATGATTAGGGGATGATGAGCATTTTTCATGTTTGTTAGTTTTAGCCATTTGTCTGTCTTCCTTAGAGAAGGTTCTAGTCATCTCTCTTTCTCAGTGATATATGGGATTGTTGGGTCTTTTTTTATTGATTAATTTGAGTTCTCTGTAGATGGATGGGGAGAGAAGGGAATACTTTTACACTGCTAGTGGGACTGCAAACTAATACATCCTTTTGTAAGGAAGTCTGGAGAATCCACAAAGAACTGAAATTAGACCTCCCATGTGATCCTGCAATCCCATTCATTACTAGGCATCCACCCAGAAGAAAAAAAAAATCCTTCTATCATAAGGATATTTGCACTAGACTGTTTATCACAGCTCAATTTACAATCGCCAAAATGTAGAAACAGTCCAAATGCCCACCAACCTGGGAATGGATTAACAAGCTGTGGTATATGTACACCATGGAATGCTATTCAGCCACTAAAAAAGATGGAGACTTTACATCTTTTTTATTCACCTGGATGGAGATAGAACACACTCTTCTTAGTAAAGCATCACAAGACTGGAGAAGCAAGAATCCAGTGTCCTCTATTCTAATATGAAGGCAGCAGATGAGCTAATACAAGAGGTGGGTAGAGGAATGAGCAAGTGGGGTGGGGGGTGGGAGGCGGGGGAGGGGGGTCACGGTGTCTCGGGGGTGGGACACAATTCTAAGAGGGACTTTACATAACAAAGGCAATCAGTATAACCTAATTCTTTGTACCCTCAATAAATCCCAAACAATAAAAAAAGAAGAAAAAAATGTGTATTTCATATGCCATAAACTTCACCCATTTATAGTGTGTAGTGCACTGGTTTTTGGTATATTCAGAGTTGCACGACCATCACCACAATCCAACTTTTCAGCACTCCCCATAGAAACCCCATATGCATTAGCAGTCACTCCCCATTTTCCCCTTACTCCACCCAAAGGCAACTACTGATACATACTCTGTGTGCTGTGGAATTGCTTTTTGTAAACACTTCATATTAATGGAAGTCTACAACCTGTAGGCTTGTCTATCCGGCTTCTTTGACTGGTGTTTTCCAGGTGCGTCCCGTTGCAGTGTATATTAGGACGGCGTCCCCTTTTTGTGTCTGAATAATATTCTATTGTAAGGCTGTACCACATCTTGTTTCTCTGTCCATCAGCTCAATGGACATTTAGGTGGTTTACTTTTCTTTATCAACTACTGTGAATAATGCTGCTGTAAATACTTACAGCCAAGCTTTTGCCTGGACATGTGTTTTCTTCTCCTGATCTGTTATATACGTAGAGTAGAATTGCTGGGTCATACGGTCACCCCAGATTTACCAGGTTGAGGAAAAGCTCAATCCTTTTCCAAAGCAGGTGCCTATTTCTCTGTCACTGCTCTTAACTGCTTTTTTGAGTAAAGGAATCATGCCTTGCCTGTTCTGAATAACCATCCCCCCTTCCTTCATTATTCTAGTTCACCAATTCTTCCGGTGGTTTTTTACTTTGTTGTAAAAAGCAGCCAGGCTGTAGGACTTCTGAAGCATACCTGATTAGAACCTCCGCTCGGGGACTTTCCACCTCTGTGACCTTGGGCTTGTCGGCCATTCTTTCTCCAAGCCACAGAAAGAACTGACATAAGGATTCAGTGAGGTATTATGCATAAAAAGCTGGCACAAGGCCTTGAGCATAGCAGGTGCTCTTTTATTCATTCAGCACTTGGACTTGAATCCCTACTGTGTGCTATGAAAGCACATGGGAGGAACTGAAGAGGTAGACAGTGCCCACACAATGCCCATATTCAGAAGACAGAGAAAGACAACTGTCATGCCTGCATGCCTGTTCCACTTCACCTCTCCACGCACACCCTCTCTGGCCCACTTTCTTTGGACACAGGGATGTCCTGCACTTACAGAGTGAATCATTCTCCCTCTACCTCAGGGCCTTTGCACATGCTTTCCCCTCATACTGGAGCTTTTCTCTCTGTTTCCTAGGCCCACTGCCCCTTCCCCTTTATTTGGTTGATCCCTACATGTTCTTCCAACCTGAGCCTTGTCATCACTGCCCCAGGAGAGTGCCACCTGTGCAGGTAGAGGCATCTATAAAGCCTCCTGCTTTATACCTCCACCAACACTGTGTCTTTTCTCAGCACTTACCGTGGCTGTCTTTTTTTATGCTGAATCATGTTTGCATGATTCTGTAATTAATGTCCGTGTCTCCCACCAGAATATTTAAAACCATTTGCTTTGGGCTGGAGGCATCCTAGGCAAGCTGCCTACCACCCCACCTGGACCAGCAGGCATGGTGTTTGGTCCCAGTGCATGTGGATGGACAGCCAGGTGTTAAACAGGTTGAGATTATGGGAGACTTGGAGCACTTCCGACCAGTTCCAGGAAAGAATCCTAGGACTCGTGACATCAGAATTCAGCTCTGGCAGCAGGCAATTTCAGGGAAACCAGCCCATCTCCTACTCTATATGAAAGTTAATTAATCCTCCCTCATATCATCCTCCTCCCACCCTGGGACCAGGCCAGCTGCTGATCGTCACAGGTGCGAGCGAGCGCCCAGATCAGTGCCCCCTAGGGCTTGGCTCCTCCACAGCAGCAGACGCAGGGTCAGCCTCCCTCTTCTCCCCAAGGCAGCGTCTTCTCTTTCCCACTCCTGTTTCTGTAAGGAAAGGAACAGCTCCTCTCCACAGCCCCTCTGCTGCTCACTGCCTTTGAAGTATAAGTAATAAACTTTTACAGATGGTGACAAGAAAAGCCTCATTAGCTCCGTCCCTGACTTGGAGAGTGGCTCTAATCCACTCGCCTTCTGAGAACGGCTCTTTAATGTATCATTTTCAATCCTGTACGTCTCAAATACAGCTGGAAGCTTCTTTGAAGTGTCACAGCTCTCCTCCACCCCCCGCCCACTACCGCCCCCCATTCTTGGTTCTCCCCTGCGTTCTAGGCTGATCCATGGAGGGTCCTGGGCTGGCCAGGAACCCCCGGTCTCCCTTCTTTCAAAGCCTTTTCACAGGTCCGATAATGTTTTCTGTCCCTGTCCCCTGTGCTGAGAAAGTGTGCTCCTATGCTGGGGACAGCACCCCTTCCCGTTGCTGAGCTGTGAATTTCCATCAAGCCAGTCACTTGGGTCAGCCTCTGTGTTAGCCAGTGCTAAAGTAATGATGATAATGATGCATTCTGTCCGTTGTCACTGCCAGTCATCAGGCTGATGGCTTCTTGTGTACTGCCTTATTTAATCTCCCAACAATCACGCACCAAAGGTGCTTTGATCATCTCCATTTTATGAATGAGGACACAAAGACTAAATGAGGTGAAGTAGCTTACCCAAAGTCCAACGATCAGCAAGGAGAGATTCTGCAGTTACAATCAGAAGGAGGCAGAACCATGCGCCCGACCACCTTGTCAACCAGGAAGCTGCGAGACCTATTTTTCTTCAACACATATGCTAGAAATTTTATGTCTAAGTGGCCTCCCATGAGAGAGTCTGCACTTTAATGGTGCTTTTCCCCTTGCTTTAATTATCAACGTCATGGTCCTCAAAGAGAGAGTTTGTACCTATAATTGGACAGGTAGGATTAGGGGTTTTGGGAGATTGAGATAAAGTAAGGGCCTTGCTAATTCCTTTGCTGCCTAAAGATATTCCAAAGCTTAGATTTAATGATTGTTTGAGAGAAGCATCTCCCACTTAGCGTTCAACTGTTGGCAAAGCCACGTGCTGAGCGCTGGAGATTCAAAGCGGACTCAGACTCATTTCTACTGTGAGAGGCTTCTGTACAGAAAGAGAGAGAAACATAAAAGCTTTCTTACATATTGTCTTCCATGTGTACATTATGTGCCTATTTTAATGTATCTTTATGATATAAAATTACATCTTAATGCTATCTCCTTACAGATCTAATATCTGTTGCAACACCTGATTGCATAAGCTGGTATGGGAACAGAGAGAGGAGTTTCGGACTCCCCATGCCTGTAAGGAAGGAAAATCCTCACCAAGCTGGCTTAAAGAATAAAAGGATGGATTTGCTTCATGTAACTGAAAAAACAGGGCAGGAGTCAGGGGCGGCACGGACTGGGAGGGTTCTGGCTCCCTTCTCAAGATCTTCTCAAGATCCTCTCGTCGTCCTCTGCAGGCAGGTTCTGCTGTGCTAACACATCATCTCTATACCCCCTGTAGCTACGGGCCTCCTCTGTCACCTCTGGAGGAGGGAGAGCCCTGTGCATGCTCTGTGGCATCTCGGTTCACATGCCCACTCCTTAACCAGTCGTTAGAGCTAAATAAGTGGATGGTGCCAGTTGCCTTAATCAGACAGGGTCCGTACTTCGAGCAGAGGTGAGATCAACCCCACCTAACCGAATGGCTGCCACATGATGGAAGGAGAGGAGCGTGTAGGAAGATGCTCCAAGCAGTAGCCCACAGAGGAACTTCCCTTGAGAACCCTCACCACATTCTAGGCAGAACGCCCTGGGCTTGGGTTCCACTCTGACCCCAGGGTCCACTCTGTGACTAAGCACGAGCCTCCCTGTGCAAAAGACAGCAGGCAAAATGCAGCGTCACTCTAGATGTCCATCATTCAGAATGACCCTTAAAACCACACAAGTCTCCATTTTATACTCAGTTTTACTTTTCAGAAAGAACAACCCCTATTACCCTCCTGTACTATCTGCTTATTTACAAGACTCGGAAGCATATGGAATTTTTGGCTTTTTCTGAAAATTAAATCAACTCTCAAAGGGAGAGAGACGCCAACTCTTAGGTGTTTTGGGGAACATGTTTTAGGATCTGAGGGCAGTTCCAAGGCCCTTGGCTGTTGCAAAGTAATTTTAACAACAGTGGCATTATTAATACACATATCCAGCCTCCCCAGTGACTATTCTGAGGAAGAAAATGTCCTAACCACAGCTTGCTTATCCTACCAAGTCATTCTGAGAAGACTTAGAGATTATTTTAAGAGCACTAGCCTGCTTGAAAGGCTACAGTTTTCACAAACATTAAACCTGACCACCCCTTCATACCGCAGGGCCAAGGACAAGCCCCAGTTCCATTGCCAGCCCCCAGCTTTCCCATCTCTAAACCAGGAACCCTGCAACTCTTGCTTTGTGTAATGTAGCTAAACTGGGATCTAGTATATAAAAGTTTTCTAAAATACTAGCATGCCAGTAAGACATCGTGGTTATAGCATGAGTTACTTATGTTAACTTAAGCTGTGTAGCAAAGCATTAATAAAAAGTTGGATGCAATTGATAATATATTGCATTGACATTCACACAGTATTCTAGCAGAAGCCTGGATTCATTTATTGAATAGGTACTGGACGCTTTTTATGTTTGTCACACTGAAAAATTGACAAGAGTACAGCCCTAAAGCTTCTGGAAGTGATCTTCTGTGAATCATCCCTACTGGCACACACATACGAGACGCTTCTCAGACGCTGCATGGAATAATTATGGTAGCTGGTCCTGACATAGCCCTTACACCGGGCCAGTCACCCCAAGGCAGGTGCTGTTATTTTTGTTCTTGGTTTATAGTGAGGAGACTGAGACACAGAGCTGTCCCTTCGTGCCCTCTCACAGTCTTGCTGTGTCATCCTGGAGAAGCAGGTTTTCTCCTCTGTGATTCTGCGGAACCTGTGGGTGGTTTGGAAGTGACATGGGATGAGAGGAAAAGGAGAGTCAGGTTTCCCATCTCATCTGTGACAGACCTACCAGCCAGCTTGGTGGCATTGTGCATGTCCTCTAATCTCAGGGAACCTCAATTTTCTCATCTGCGAAATGAGTGTCATGGTAATTGGGCCACCTGCCTTCCAGGAGTGATAGAATCTGGAAACATTGGTGGGAAAGCAGTTGGAAACCATTTAAAAGACACCAACTTATGTAGAATCGACGCTATTGATCTAACCAATTGAAATAAAAGACAGCAGTATAGTACCTGATGTTTGAATGGGACTGTCATCACCCCACTGTCTGAGCACCTTCATAACAGTAACCCGTGTTCTATTTCAGCACCAGCTAAGTCACTTTATTCTCTTACCCAGACCATCAAGTTGCATTTAACCCAGTCTTTCCAACAGCACCAACCGGCAGGTACTGCGCTCTCCATTTTGCAGGGTAGGGAAATCAAGGTGCTTGAGTTAGATTCAGCGCTCAGAATCCAACATATGCTGTGAGTGGAAAAATTCCAGATCCACATGGAGGGCTTTTGGGCTTCAAAGCTCATCATAAGCCAGCTCTAACAAAGGTTTTATGCAGCTTTTAAGCATCACTGGTATCTGTAAGCTAATTCCCAAACCTGGCTATGGGCAGAAGAGCTTGAGAAGCACATCTCTCACGGCCACTTACGCTTGTACCCGCGTTAGCCAGAAAATGGACGTTGCCACGCTCCCAGTAGCACCATTCAGATGAAAACCTCTGCAGAGGTCCAGAGCTTAGTTTTACCCCTTGCACCACTGTGTGGAATCTAGGCTGGAGGGAGGACAATCAGCAGGACCTCGCCTACTGTGCACAATGTGAGGCTGTTCAACACGCCCCCAGGGTGCGGGGCTCAACTACAACTTGAACTTGACCTTAGAATTGAAAATAATGATCTAAACATTTGTACCTTTGTATTAATCTGAAATAAAAAATAAAGAGAAATGGCCGGGTATTGTGGCGGGCACCTGTGGTCCCAGCTACTTGGGAGGCGGAGGCAGGAGACTCGCTTGAGCCCAGGAGTTAGAGGTTGCTATGAGCTGTGATGCCATGGCACTCTACCCAGGGGGATAGCTTGAGGCTCCGTCTCAAAATAAA
>CAUYQV010135419.1:0-19830 GCA_963574575.1 Galagoides demidoff
GAGGCAGGAGACTCGCTTGAGCCCAGGAGTTGGAGGTTGCTATGAGCTGTGATGCCATGGCACTCTACCCAGGGGGATAGCTTGAGGCTCCGTCTCAAAAATAAAATAAAATAAAATAAAATAAAATAAAATAAAATAAAATAAAATAAAAATAAAATAAAAATAAAACAAAACATAGTACATAGTTACATTCCTGATGACTAGACTTTCCTGACTCAGGAAATTCAGAAGCACCTTTCAGAGTCAAGACCCCAGCATCTGCTTGAAGGGCACAAACTCTGTTGGCACGGGAGTTGCTGCACAGTCAATTCAAATGTTTCCTCCACATTATCATGATTTCTGGTTGCCAAAATTTCTCCTTGTTAATTGCTGCCGTGTGATTTCAGCGTTTCAAATGCCTATTACTAGCTCTTTAAGAATATGGCCATTGAGGTTTTGATTGGATTCCAGTCCTACAGTGACCACTGACCAGGCAGAGCTCTTGTCAAAAATTCCTTCTGGTCTTTTAAACTCTGTCTCTCAAAAGTGAAAATGGAAAAGAATGGTATCTGCTTCACAGGATTTTTGCAACAATTTAAAACAGATAGTATGGTAAAGTTTCTAATATGCTAACATATCATGAGGGCGCAATAAGAATTAGTTATTTTCTCCCCTGAATGATTACCAAAAAGACCTTTTTTTTCCTTGGTTAAGTAGTTGGGAAACTTGTAGAAGATAGCAAGGGATGACCGTAATATACATCCCCCAAACTTAAATCCCAATACTTAAGCTAGGCACCAATAAAGGGGCACCCTTAGCATCTACTGAAAGAATATAAGACTATCTACAGCAACACTGAAGACCACAGTGGGAACTGAGTATTTTGAGTTGATTTGGTAATTTTCTTCTTTCTCCTGTCACTATTAGTTTTTACTTTTTTTTTTCTTCAGTTTTTGGCCAGAGCTGGGTTTGAACCCACCACCTCCTGCATATGGGGCCAGCACCCTACTCCTTTGAGCCACAGGTGCTGCCCAGGTTTTACTTTTTAATGTCATAAGTGCCCCTGATTTATGAAATCCTATCTTCTGTAATTTGTATTATGCTTAGGAAGGAGGGCTGACTTTCTGTGTATGTATGTGTGTGTGCTTTTAACTTATTTTTTTAAAACCATGGTCAGAGCAGGAGCCTAAAGGTTTATTACCTGTTAATAAAGTATAAGAACTTTAGTGCTCGGACATTTTGATGTGTAATTTGGTTGCCCAGAGATCTTTTCCTGATAAATTTCTCTCTGTTGGCTCTGCCCTTGATATTCTAGTTTGTCAGCAGTGTCATCTCTGAATAAGTAATGAAAATTTATATATAAGGAGGTAAAAATCGACAAATCTTAGAGAAACCTCATTTCTTAAGAAACTAAGCAGAGTTCACAGACTGTTGGCAAATGCTCATTTTGTATTTAACTTGCCTGTTATTTAAAATTTAATTTTCAATATTAAAAGACAAAAGAGAAGAGTTTATATTAAAATATAGATTCCCAGTTTGTCTCTGAAAAAAAAAAATCAAGGAGTCTAGAAATTTCTGCTTACAGGAGAATGGAAGAGATTACTTTTCTCTGTTCTTGCAAGGTACGGCTAAAAACCCTGGATGTTACACATAAAAAAAACATAAAGTATGAAGGGTAGAAAAAAGATGCAACCCAAATAGAGATCTTGGAACTCTGAAGAGTTCCCTGGGGTTTCCTTTTGCTCTATGTATCCCAGACGTGGAGCCAAATAAGCCAGCAACCCAGAGGCATTAATGGGCACAGCAAACAATAGCTCCTATAGCCCACAGACTATAAAAATGGCAGCCTAACCAGCAAGAAAATGTTTAGACAGTAACTACCCTATTGCTGCCAAAGACCATGGAAAAATACTGTGACTCTGCCCCTACCAGGGAAGGCCACATGCAAAGCCTACACATCCATGCTAATGAGCTGCCCCAATCCCAATCAGAGGAGATTCAGAGAAGACCAAAAAGGGAGCTAGGTGTTTCATCCCTTCCAGGAAATAATGAAACTCCTGTCCTCATAGGACCCCCTGGTTTCCCACTCCCAATAGGAATGAAAAATATGCTCTCCCACCAGGTCAGAAGGCAGGCCCTTCTGTATCTTTCAGTGCTAATAAGTTTTCCTGCCCCTTGTAGTGTCAGTGGATGCCTGTGTGTGTGGAGCAGAACGGGGCACCCTACCCCTATCACCTAGAGATGTCACATGCAGGCCTAGTGGGGACCCAAAACTTCCATTCCTCTACTGCCCAGCTTAGTTTTCCTCTCAGTACAGAGTGAAGAATTCCCTGCCTGTGGGTGTTGACAAAAGCTAAGTGGGAAAGCTGGTAGTAACAAGGGAAGCGTCTACCTTTCTCTACTGGATCATTGTCAGAGGAAACCAGCTAAAAGAGAAGATTTCAAAAGGACCCAGAATTTCATAACATAATACCCCAAATGACCATGTTGCCATACCAAGAACCAGAAAGATCTTAATCTGAATTAAATTTTTAAAAAAAGGCATTCCATAGAAGCTAGCACTGAAATAGTAAAATTTTAGAATTATCTGACATATATTTTTAAAAAGCCATCATGAGGCTAGGTGAGGTTGCTGATGCCTATAATCCTAGCACTCTGGGGGCCAAGGCTGGTGGATTGTCTGAGCTCAAAATTTTGAGACCAGCCTGACTAATACTTGGGAAGTTGAGACAAAAGGATCTCTTGAGCCCAAGACATTGAGGTTGCTGTGAGTTATGATACCAGAACACTCAACTCCAGGTGGACTGAGTCAGACACTGTCTCAAGAAACAAACAAACAAAAAAACCCCAAAACAAAAAATGCCATCATGAAATTGCTTCAATGAATAATTATACAAACACTTGAAACAAATTAAAAAATACAAAGTATAATCAAAGAAATAGATATTCTGAAAAAACAAATAGAAGATGTATAGAAGATTCCAGTGGAAATTTTAGAACTGAAAAATATGATAACCAAAAGAAAAAATTCAATAGATGGGCTCAACCACATAGTGAAGGGATAGAGGAAAGAATACAACAACTTGAAAATAATTATCAATAAAAATTACCCAATTAAGATAACAAGAAAATAAAAGACTGAAAAAATGCACAAAGACTCAGAAATCTACACAGTGATAACAAAATATTTAATTTGCATGTCCTCAGAGTTTCAGGAAGAGAAAGACAGAAAAAGTGCTAACTACATCCTAAATTTGCAAAAGACATATGGTACAAGTTCAAAAAATCAAGTGAATCCCAGACAGAATAAATCTAAATGCATTCATATCAAGACATATGATAACTGTCAAACTTCTGAAAAGTGAGACAAAGAAAAAATGCTTGAAAGCAGTGAGAGAAAGAATTATATGTTACCTATAATAAAAAACAATGTGAATAAAAGTGGATTTCCCATTGGAAACCACGGAGGCCATGAGAAAGTAGCTCAACGCTTTTTATGTGGTGAAAGAAAGGAAATTTCAACCCAGAATTCTATATCCAATGAAAATATCCCTTTGGAAAGAAGGAAAAATCAAGACATTCTGAAATGAAGGAAAACTAAGAGAATTTGTCATAAGTAGACCTATTTCCAAAGAATGACTAAACAGTTCTCTAAACAGAAAGGGAACAATTAAAGGAAGCATCTTACAACATCAAGAAAGAAAAAAGAACATGGTAAGCAAAATTTTGTGTATTTTTAATACACCTTCTTTCTCCTTTTGAGTTTACAAATACATTTTTAATGGATGAAGCAAAAATTGTATTACGGTATCTCTGATTAATTCTAAAGGTATGTAAAGAACATATTTTAATCATTATATGGGAAATGTAAGAGAATGCAAAGGTTAGTGAGGTTTCATACTTCACTAAAACTGGTAAAATTATAGAAGCAGTAGGCTGAGATAAAATCTATATGTGTAATGTAATAACTATAAAGTGATACAAAGGAATGCCCCACAAATCACCATGGCTAAAATCAAAACAAACTTCTAGAAAGTGTTGCATAACCTACAAGAAAGTGTGAAGAAGAAAACAGAAATGAAAAACAGAAAATGAGGGAAGAAACAGAAAATAATAAATAAAATGGCAACTCAAACCTTACGAGTGGAATCCAATCTGTAATTTTACAACTCACACAGAAACACAAAAATGAACAGGCCCTGCTGGTTTCACTGGAGAATACTACCAAATATTTAAAACATTAGCATCATTGCTTCTTGGCTTTCTGGCTAAGATCAAGTGTGAAGAATTCACCACCAATTCTACAACACCTGCTCTAGAAAATTGAAGAGGAGCACGCATGTTCCAATTAATTTTATGAAGCTACTCTTATTACCCTGATGCCAAAATTGGGCAAAGATAGTACAATAGAAGAAAACTGAAGACCAATATCCTCCATAAATATAAATGCAAAAATCCTTATATTAGCAAAGAAAATTTAGAATTCAGCAATTAGCAGAAAAAATTCAGAATTCAGCAATACATGAAAATAATTACACACCATAACCAAAAAGGTTTATTTTGGGATGCAAGGCTGGCTCATTATTTAAAAATCTAAGAATGTAATCCATCATATTAATGGGCTATAAAATTCTAATCACAGGATAATGTCAATCAATGCAGCTATAGTATTTGGCAAAAGTCCACATCCACTCAGAAAATAAAAATTCTCAAAAAATAAATGGGGATAGTGAGAACTTCCTTAATTTGATAAAGATCATCAACAAAATACTGACACCTAACATAGTAGTTAACAGTGAAAGAATGCTTCTCCCCGGAGAAAGAGAGCAAGGGATGGGGATCTGCTTTTGCCAGTCTTACTCAACACAGTCCTGGAACTTCAGAAAGAAAGAAACGTTTTCCCTGTTTACGATGACATGTTGTATATGTAGAAAAATTCCAAGGAATCTATAAGAGGACTTCTAGAACTAGTATGTGTGAGTTCACCAAAGTGATAGGATCCAAGGTAAACATGCAAAAATCAAATGCATTTTACTACACTAGCATTGAACACATGGCCACTGGAAATCAAAATGCAAGACCATTTATCCCATTTATCATCACTGAAGAATGAAACACTTAGATATGAGTTTATAGAAATATGTGCAGAAATTATATGCTGAAGACTGTATCACACTGACGGAATTAAAGAAGATTTACATGGAGACATATTGGTCATGGACTGCAAGACTCAACAGAGTGAACATATCAATTCTCCCTACATTGATATGTAGGTTGAATGAAATTCCTATCAAGTCCCAGCAAAACCTTTTGTAGATGCAGATAAGATTTAAAGTTTATATAGAAAGATGCAGGGACTACAATAGCTGAAATGATTTTTAAGAAAAGAAGAAAGTGAGAGGAGTAAGTGTACCCAATTTTAAGACTTTAGAGAGTTCTTAATCAGTTCTGTGTGTTTCTGGCAGAGGGATAGCCACATACATTTATAATAGAGTAGAGAACCCAGATCTAGAACACCACATAGATAAGCCCAACTGATGTCTAAGGAAGGTGCAAAAGCAATTCAGTGGAGTCAGACAGCATTCTCAACAACTGGACAGCCATAGGCCAAACACAAATAAACAAATAAAACCCTTGTCTTGGTTTTACACTAGTAATAACTCAAAATGGATTACTGATTTAGATATAAGTATAGAACTTTTAGAGAAGTTTTAAAAATATATATAAACTTTTGTGTAAAAAAGAGAAAACCTTTAGACTTGAGATTGAATGCATAATTCATAAAAAGGGAAATTAATAACTTGCACTTCAACCAATTTAAAAAACGTGCTCTGCAAGCATTCTGTTAAGAGGATGAAAAGACAATGTACAGACTGAAAGAACATTATTTGCAGGCTACATATGTGATAAAGGACAAATATCTAGAATATGTAAATACCACTTCAAACTCAACTATAAAAAAATCCAAACAATCCAATTCAAAAATTGGCAAAAGATATGGAATGACATTTCACCAAATGGGACATATAAATGACAAACACACATGAAAAAACATGTTCATCATTAGCCATGAAAGAAATGCAAATCAATATCACTACCAGAGACTAAAACAAAACTATCAGAATGGCTAAAATTAAAAAAAAAAATAGTGATAACACTAAGTGCTGGCAAGGATGTGGGAAAACTGGATTATTCCCACAGTACTGGCCCAAACGTAAAATGGTACAACTACCCTGGAGAAGAAATTAACAGTTTCTTTAAAAACAACAACAACAAAACAAGGCAAAACAAAAGCAAAAGTAAATGTGTAAATGACATACAACCCAGTAATTGCACTTCTGGGCATTTATCCCAGAGAATGAAAACTTATGTTCACACAAAAACTGGCACCCAAATGTTTACAGCAAAATGTTCATTCATAAAAGCCCCAAATTGGAAGCAACCCAGATGTTCTCCAACAGGTCACTGGTTAAAGAAACTGTGGTTCACTGATACCACGAAATACTGCTCGATGATGAAATACTGCTTGGCAATAATAAAAAAGCACTATTGTTACACACAACAACCAAGACGAATCTCCAGAAAATAATGCTGAGCTGAGTGAAAACAAACAAACAAACAAAACCTCCCAAAGGTTACATATCGATTGCACAGCTCCATTGTTTAACAATCATAAAATGACAAAATTACAGAAATGGAAAACACTGTTAGGGCTAAGAAGTCAGTATGGCTATAAATGGGCAGAGAAAGGCTGTGGTGATAGAAATGTTTTGGGTCTTGGATTTATCATTCACAATATCCTGGTTATGTTATTGGTGTTATGCAAGATGCTGCCATTGGCGGAAATTGACTGAAGGGTCCATGAGATATTTTGCATTATTATACTTCTCTGATTGTGCATGATTTGATAGTTACAGCTGAATAAAAAAAATACTAAAAAAGAAATAAGACAATGCAGCATAACTGGGTCCAAACTCTGTCATGAAAATACATATCTGTTCTGGAAGACAACTCATAACTTTAAACTATGTGCACATGCTCCACTTTTTCTTGTTCTTCTTTTAGACAAAGTCTCACTCTACCACTCTGAGCAGAGTCTGACTTTATCACTTTGAGTCTCACTCTATTGTCTTGGGTAGAGTGTTGTGGTATCACAGCTCACAGCAACCTCAAACTTGTGGGCTCAAGCGATCCTCTTGCCTCAGCTTCCCAAGCATCTGGGACTACAGGCACCTGCCACAGCGCCTGGCCTGTTTTTCTATTTTTAGTAAAGATGGGATTTCACTCTTGCTCCCACTGGCCTCGAACTCCTGAGCTCAAGTAACCCACCCACCTCAGCCTCCCATAGTGTTAGGACAACAGGTGTGAGCTCCCACACTGGGTCCACATGCTCCACTTAAAAAAAAATACTATTATTATTTTATCACTTCTTTCATATTTAGAGCCAGTTTATTGAAGCTCCTGCTTAGCAAATATAGTTTTTGTGACTTTCGATATAAAAGAAACAGAAATATTTTGTGGCCCCTGGAAAGGATTCCAAAGAGCCAGGTACTTTATACAAAAGAGCATTTGTCAACAGTTTGTTTTTCTTTTAAAGATAATTCTAAAATGGTAAGATATTACTCTTAACCCTAATAAGGTTAAATATCCATCTTTTAATAAAATGCATTTATCACCTACTAGGGTAAGCACTCTCAGCATAGTCGTCCTTGAAAGAGAAGGTCAACAATTCACATGGGGAAATGCAAGTTTAGAGACTGCTTTTAAAAAGTAATTAAAATTGCCTTGAAGCAGTAGGAAAGATGGTAACCAAAATTATGAATCTTATCCCCAAGCCTCCACCTTTTCTGCCACTGACAAATGGCAATCACTGAATGGCAATACTTCTGCCAGCTCGTTACTGCTATGCGGAGTCTTTATTCTGTTACATTCCACGTTCCTCCCGTGAAGAGTGTTCACATTGCTTTTTTCATCAGTTGCCTAAGTAGGTTCCATCGCTTTAGCAGAACAGACTGCCGAGATCTTGCCTGCAAGCCTTTGTCTAATTAACTAATTCTATGAGCTGTAACACTGTTCACTATTAACTTTTCAGAATATCCTACTACTTAAGGGGGTTGACTTGTTAATCACTGACAACCCATTTGAGATAGTGTGTGTGTGCCTGTTCTGACACACATGCGTGGACGTGTGTGTGTGTAAATGCATCCATGAATGACATATAGGTGAAGTTGACTTGCATCCAATGGAAAACTACTTTTTCTCTGTCACACCAAACACTGTGGGCAGTTTAAACTTGCCTCACCTTCATCATTGGTCTTTGTCACCCCCCAGACATTCTTTCATCATGCTTGAACACTTGTATCTTATCAAATGACTATGGACCTCCAGATGCGTCATACCAGCCATTTCCAAATGCCCACATGAAATGAGTCTCTGTTACTTCTAGACGGAGATCAATGTGGCCACTTTCTCTCCCCACTTAAAAATCCTGATAAACCACTGAAGAAGTTTGCCTAGAAGGGAGGTAAGGAGGGTTAGTAAATGTGAATCTAGTTTTCTTGTTTCCTAACTAAGCCAGTGTCACAGATAACTTAGAAACCTAATAAAAAGTTCCACAACATGAGCATGGTTGTAGTTAAAAACATATATACTTAAAAGCTCAATCAGAAAGCTTTTGTAGAAAAATCTCTCTTCCTTCTGCTAATACGTTAATTGGATTGCCAAACTTGTTTGTTAAATATTGCAGGTGCCATGTTTAATGCGTCATCCCTCTCTCCTCTGCACATTTTGCTTATTACCCAAAAGCAGAAATGCTAAGTCGACCTAAAAACAGTGCATTCACAGATTCCTTTCTTGTGTGTTAGAACTCCTCCATGAAAGTGGTTTATTTAAAAATCTTTAAAGTACCAAGTGAAATGCAATAAATAACCCCACACTTAAGAGAGGAGAGGCTGTCAGGGGGAAGGAGCTTCCTCACTCTGCCTTCTGTCATCCCCAAGTAGGGCTCTGATGGACCTAAGTGTGAAACCTGGTCCTTGACAATTTCCAGTCTTTTCTCTTCCAAATACTTAAGCACAATTCTGAACATAGATACACTCCAAAATATTTAGATACTGAATATCCCTGTGACCTCTGGGTGGACCCAGGAAGATCTGGTGTAAAATCTACAGAAGTAGAAGACAGTGGGCTGGTGATTTAATGCACTAGTAAATAAGAGGTCAGAGACAATTTGCTTCCCGTTCCCTTGTGCCACAATATTGATATGTCTGAGAATAAAAAGCCAACTCCAGTTAATGTTCAGAGCAAGAAGAATAAGCAAATTCACAACTGGGTTTTGCTCTCTAGTCTCAGAGCTACGAGTTTCTGGCTTTTAGAATCTGTTCGTGTCCCTGGAGCCATCCGCACAGGAAATGGTGAGCCCAGAGCCAGGATCTGCTTGTGTCTATGAATGTTACAAATTGCGAAATGCAAAGACATCTTTGCATACTCACAGTCTAATCAACGGAAGCCACGGAGGGATAACATGCACCCCACAAGTCTAGATATTTGCCACGATAGTGCAAGCTTGTATGTTTGTGTGTAGATTTATTTGAACAGCAATGGAAAGGCAAACATCTACTTCAGATTGGTATTTAATCTAATTCTGTGCCTTCTCCCTACCTCCGGCCCGAACTGTTTAACATTCAAGAAAGTCAGCATGGTTACACCTCCTGCGAAAATTTCACTGTGAAATGTGGAAGTTTACTGAAGCCTTTACCTCCTCAGCTCCACCTTCCCCACATGCAGGCCCATCAACTCTCCTCCCATTTTCCTATCTGCCTCCTGAGATCAGGAACTGAGCAGATGGCTGTACCTTAGGCACTGGCTAAGTTACCGTAACCGGAAAGACGGTCCCTTCCCACTCCTCCTCCCTGCCATGCAGAGCTGGGAGAGGGAGCAGAGTGAACCCATGAGCCTGCAGCCTCAAAACCTAATGAAGGAAAGAATTTAACACCCTCTTCCCAGCCCGCTGAACGCGCCCCTCTCTGCACACAAGGCTGGAGGCAGCACCAGGTAATCGTCATGAGCAGAGGGCATAACTTCAAAGCCCTTGTCAAGTCAAGCCCCCGTTTCATGAATTCCTACCCAATGCCAGGCCTCGAGTTAGTCTCCCAAGGTGCCTAGTCACTAGCTGCACAATGCACAGCATAAACATCCTTGGTTTCAGAGGTGGAGGAATGCCGACTGAGAGCTTAAGTAACTTGATAATTCTAACCTATCTGAAAATTGTTCATTCCAGGATTATGACTGGTACGGCTTCCTGACTCCGAGACCTGCCTTCATTACAAAAATGGCAAGTTAGAGAAAAGGGCAGTCTGAGAGCATTCTCTTCTGTGCTTGTTTTAGTCATTGGATTTGTAAATGTCCAAGACCCTAGTACTTCCAATTCAATGAATGCAGTTGCCTTGTGCCAGTCACCAGCCACATCACAATTTTGATGAACTCAATAAGGAAAACATCCGATTGGCCGGTATATGCAAGCACTCCTATGTACTGTCAATGATGAAAACAGGAGAGAGATATCATGGGAAGAGATAAGGAGCAGCTGAAAGGGATCAGCCTCTGTTTCCTCATCTGGAAAACAGGGATGGGATACCTACTTTGAGGCATTGTGAGAATGTCAATCTTCTAATAACAGGTGCTCACACAGTGACAGACTCCACCACCACTGCCCCTGCTACCATCCTCATCACTCCCATCAATTATTTTCTGTTTCATCTGATGAGGACCGTGATTCTAAGTGCTATCTGTTAGGTTGCTGTGTTTCAGAGCTCGGAAGGTCAGCTGTGTGGCACTATCTTCAGATGGAAACACAAATATTAATAACCCCAGTTGGTATTCTACTTTTGCTGCCTGAAAACAGTTCCACTCACACTGAAAATCTGAAACTAAGACTATCACTCATTCTTAATGAAATCAAACACATTTTACCCTATATTTAATTTAATTATTTATTTTTGAGACAAGAGTCTTACTCTGTGGCCCTGGGTAGAGTGCTGTGGCATTATAGCTCACAACAATCTCAAACTCTTGGCTTAAGAGATTCTCTTGCCTTAACCTCCTGAGTAGCTGAGACTATAGGCACCCACCATGATGCTCGGCCAATTTTTCTATTTTGAATAGAGATGGGGTCTCACTGTCACTGAGGCTGGTCTTGAACTCCTGAGCTCAAGCGATCCACCCACCTCGGCCTCCCAGAGTGCTGGGATTACGGGTGTGAGCCATCATGCAGGTCTTTACCCTGTATTTTAAACAGACCATACTAAGTTCATCATTGAAATGATAACACCTATGATAAAAATGACATGGAAAAGAACGGTCATTGATAAACAACTCACTGCCTGCTCTGGAAAGTAGATCCTGGTAACTGGAAGTCCTGTTGTTCACTGTACCTAAACAATAGACGTGAAGATGCAGAATTTGAGGAATTGAGTCATCCAAATGACTCTGCATAAAGAGAAGATAGGTGGAAGGGCCTTGGGACAGTGGATAAGTACGGAGGCTAGAACCAGGGTAATTTAGGGATTGTGTGGGGAAGGATGTAAAAGGGCTGTATCCAGGAAAAAGAGAAGGAATAAAGTACAGGGGGATCCCCTGGAGACTCTCAGAGCAGACTGGACTGTACGGTCATAAACCCTCTGTGCTTCACTTGCTAACCAGAAAGTTGGGGGTAGGGAAGGTTACAAGGTGTATCTTGCTCACAGCGTAATATACATTCATCATTTTTGTTATGAATCTGAGTGCATGTGTGTGAGAAGGTAGAGTCAATATTTTCTATAATTTTATTATAAAAAAAGCATATAACATTCATTAAAACCCTGTTTCAACAATGACATAATGCAGGAACTGAAGTACAAAATCTAGAAAGAGATGGTGACGTTTTGTTCTGTGTATGAGATTTTCTGTGAGGGCAGGGACTTTGCTTCTTGCTGGTGAATTGATCTCCAGGAGCTGGCAGAGAACCCACCATTATAGAGCACCCAATAAAAGCCTTGTTAAAAATAGCTGTGGGTTTACAAGAGGCATCTGAAGAAAATGATGGGGAAAAAAATGTTCAAAAGGGCCAAGAGCCATTGTTGTCTTTCTTCGTGATTAACTGTCCGGAACACACTTTTCAAATCTATTGTTAATCTGCAGCATCTACAGAAGAATTTTCATACAAATTTTGTGACGTATTTCCTTCCTGCTTTGTCAAACAAATACAGGGTAAGCATTCTCATTCAAGGTAAATCCTGCTTCCAATTAGGAAACAAAGCCTAAATATTGTTAACAGCTCAGAAATCATTAAGATAGTACTCAAATAGTAGGAGCTGGTCCCTGCTAGGGTGTAAAGTCCGAATCGATGTCCTACCTTTAAATTATCTTTTAAAGTATGTGCTGAGGCCTAGCAATACTATCTGTCCGGAATCAACAAACATTTTTCTATAAAGACTCAAATAGTAACTTTGGGGAGCACATAATAGGATTCCGTTACAGCTTTTCAAGTCCACTGTTGTAACACAGAACCAGCTTTAAATGGTACTTAAATGAATGGATGTGTTTGTGTATCAATAAAACTTTATTTGCAAAAATAGCCAGCAAGTTAGATATTTACCTTCAGGCCACAGTATACCAATCTCTGCTATTATGTACACAGGGAGCAACCAAAAACAAGAAGTTTAGAGTTCTGGCCAAAGGGTAGCTTCACATTCAAAATTCCTCACAAAGGAGCTTTCAGAAGATGACGATATCCTTCCCAGGAAGGTTAAGGCAATTTTAATTAAAACTATCAAGGTATTCATGGTGGGGGCAATAACCAGTACAATGTTACTAGAGGAAATTGGTTGTATTTAGGGGGTTATTGATTTGAAGTTGATACATTTTCTTAGGCTATAGGCCAAAGCCAGCATCTCTTGAGAAGATTCAGTTGTATTTAACTGCTCTCGTGGCAATAGTTTGAAATCTGACCTTTCTGTATAATATGGGTTTGGCACTTGCCTGACTGCTCCTGCTAATTACTATTTTACCAACTATTTTCAGGCATTGAGGTTTGTCAGTGGATATCAGAAGTGGCAATGATGATATCAAATTATTTTCTTATATCACTCTGCCATTTTTGAGTCTTTATATCTTAATACGCACTCATGGGAAAGCAGAAGATGTTTCATTTACTAACTGACCAAAAATGTTGATGGTTTAAGATTTAGAAGATTTCAAAAGCAGAGAAAGAAGTTCCTACTCATTCTGGCTGAAAAGGGTATTTATCAAGAAGTAAGGAATAAGAATTTGGGTAATAGCTTAAGAGTCCATGCACACAAACCTATATGAAAAGGACTCTTTGTAGCCTGTGCTTACCATTGTAGCTTAGCTGTAAATCAATATGAAGGCGAAGATTAAAAAAGGTACAGCCCAATAGAAAATTTTGTGCAAATTTAAAAATAACTCAATAACATCAATCTCAAAATTATGTACTTGCATCCCTGCATTTCCTAAGGATCCCTCAGGTATACTATTATATTTTTACAGCTATTAGCACTGCCATTCACCAGAAACATAATGCTGTAATCACTCAGAGGTTCAAGGAAATGAAAGTCACTCACATTTGCCTACTACCCTCTGTTGTCTAATATAGCATCGAATGTTACAACAGTGTAAATTCTTCCATACATGCAGATAAAAGGCTCTGCGGGAGACAGCTGTGATGAACTGCCTGAAATATAGAGGTACTTTCTGATTTTTGAGAGGGGAATGTTCCCTCCCAAAGCAATTACCAACATCTCTCGTGCTATGAAATGTTTGCGTTCTAGTACAACTGTCTGGAAACTGAATCCGGCTTCTTCATTGCCTTTGATTATAAAAATGAAGGGCCACTCTTGTGGGGGAAAAAAATAAAGGCTCAAAGAAGTCATCAAAACCCGACTTTCATAAGATACATACTCGTCAAATGCTGGAAATGGAAAAGAAAGCCATGCTAGATAAATTAATATTGGTCCTCAAAAGAGGTTTCCAGAAACTTGAAGTAGTTAGCATCGTTGGGAAAAGCTGCTGTGGACCCAAAGGACAGAGGGGGTACACATAAGAGGAGGACACACACCAGAAACCACTAGTGCCTCAAATACAACTTCATAACACTTTATGGAAACAGCAGGGTTTTAAAAAGTCACAGGTTGATTTGGCCAGCAGGACCGATTCAAGACCGATTCACGACACAGAGCAGAGAAAACAACTCAAAATATATTGAGGGATGAGCAAATAGAGCCCCAGATTTCTTCCACACACCAACTGTAGGGACAGCAGGTGGGGATTGCGTTACCTTGTCCCTGCTTATGAAAAGTGATCCATCTATCATGAGACTTTGGGTTTTATCTATATTATCATGACTGTTGACCCGGGGATCTGCAACGCTTCAATTATATGCATGGAAATTACTGAGCCACAATAGGGACTTGATATTTGCTGTCTTTTTAAACAACACAGCAGCCACTTCATTTAGAAACCCTATCCTTATTATATGGATCAGAAATAAAATAAATTTGGCTTAAGGTCACAGACAAGCATTTTTAAAAAGGATTACATGAAAGCAGCAGAGCCAAGATTTGAATCCAGACCTCACCAGGACCTGCCATCTCCTTATGGCTCTCTTCCACCTGTTCTCTTATTTTTTTAAACAACATGTTCAGTGTCCACCACCCAAAACAGAACCCAAATTTCAAGAACTTAGCACTGTATATACAGTGCTTATTATCTAGATTTTGGAAAGTTAAATTTTATCTCCAGCAAGAAGACACTTCAAAAATAAATGAACCAATATCCAAATCTTCATCAATCAAGGTTAAATTTTATGACCTCTCTTTCTGGGTGAATCCCCTTTTCCTTCTACCCAAGTGTTTTTAGATGATTTGATAAAAATTAAATCTGAATTAAAATGCATCCTAGGGGAACTCTGCACCTCTCCTTAAAATGCTTAGGGATAATGTACAATCTCACAGTTCTGACAAATGAGGAGTGTAATAAAGAGATCCTGAAAGGAGAGGTTCAATTAGTTGAAGTAAGGAGGAACTCAGATGTTCTGTAACCTGAACTTGACTCCCTCAGTCCCTCTGTCTGTTCACTTAGCAAGCACTTCCTGTGAACTTTCAAAATGGCAGGAACTATGCTGAAAGTGATAGATAGAAAGATTAGACGTGGACTCTGTTCCAAGGATCCCCTTCCCTCTTCAAAAGCCAGACCAAAGGACAGATAATGAATATGAATCTATTGGCAAGGCAGTGCCATGAGTGAGACCTCTTGGCTGCCACACGGTAAAATTTTGATTGGAACAGGAGTAACACATGACCCAAGTTAAACCAATCAGAATGTTTTCTCCAGAAATATGAGAAAAATGAGTAAAGGACAAAGTAATTTAAATTAGCTATCTTCTGGTAGCTGGATCTGTAGTATGCATGTTTGGAAAATGTGAGTCAGCTGAAACCCCTGCCTATAATCAGAAATGTAGATAGAGGAGAAGCCAATTTGCAGAGTAAGAGGAGAATTAAGGATCTGTATGGAGATGAAGGATGGAGGAAAAACTTGTACACATCTCCACCCCCTAATTCCAGTAACCATCAGAGACCTGGGTATAATCATACACTTGTATTCATAGAAAAAAAATCCCTGTGCTATTAGAATAAAATCTCCGTTTCAAGTTAAACTCACTGGAGTTAGTTTCACATCCTCCGACTCCAGAAAGCTCAATTTAAGAAACTGTCACTTGAACTTGTAGTAAAATCATTGGATGACACCATAACCAGGCCTACACCCCCTAGAATCCTAGCGCTCACGTAGCACAGACTTCTAAAATGGCCACCGTGCTCACCCTTCCGTTGCTTTGTCTAATGTAGTGGTTCTCAACCTGTGGGTCATGACCCACAGGAACTGTATTGAAGGGCCACAGCATTAGGAAGGTTGAGAACCACTGATCTAATGGCTTTATCTTCTTGGGAAGGTCTCTTCAGCTAGTCTACTCTGTATTTGACTCATGTGAGAGTTACCTGTTTCAAATAACAAACTCTTAGGCTGAAAAAGTAATTTAGGTCCTTTTCTGTCTGACCCTGCACATATCCTGGGCATCCAGATACCTAGGTACAATTTGAAGATGCTAACACATCAGTCTGCCAGTTTAACATGATGCCCAAGCTTACACCCCATGCCTGAGGTGTGTCAACTGCTGAAGAAATATATTATTCAGATGAAAAAGGTACGTGGCCTGATGAAAAACGTGCTACTCTTTCTTCCAGTAGAGGAGACATACAGGAAGTGTACAGATCAAAATATCTTGACCTGGTACTTACTTGGGCAGTGATGGGGAAGATAGTGCCATGTAGCCCTGCAAGGGCTTATGTTCCTTTGTAGCTGCTACCATGGGGATGAAGGTAGCAGGGGAAAACAGGCCAGAGTTTGGGGAACACACACACACTACACAATTGTCTCATTTCCCAAATCGCTCATGAGTATATTTCTATATGCACCAACAGCGCAGTTATTTCAAGTGTGCCCCGTCTCGTGTACCATATCAGGATTTATAAGAAATGGGAAGCTAGGGGTTGGGTGGAGGTGAAAGAATGGACCCATTGGCACAAGTAGTATTAATTCATAAGCTTCTCACTCCCATGATAGCCCTATCATCAAAGGTAGGCTTTTGACTCCTTCTCCAAAATAAAATAACCATATCTAGAAGAGAAAAACATAGGCCTTCCTTTTCACATCAATCCCGGAGCAAAATCAAGCTTTGGGAGAACATGAGACCGAAAATAGGCACCTCAGCTACGAGGAATTCTTTGTTTGATCTCCTCCTAGCCACAGGATCTTCAAAAAAAAAAAAAAATATATATATATATATATATATATATATATATTTTTTGACTTTTTGCTGAAGAAGGAGCATTCCTGCCTAGCATTTCTGAAGGTTTTATACATTGAGAGAACAGATACCAAAAGAGTGATGAAAGCAGGCACGTAACAGAGTATTATATAACAGAGTATTCTTATTAAGGAATTGGAAATGGGAGACTGAGGACAAACATTACTTTAGCATGTGGGGAATTGCCAGATGGAGATTAAAATCCAAGTCGCATGCACAAAGAATGATGGGTAATTCTGTCTAGTCTGAGATGAAAACACTCTTAATTCTCTGCCTTCTCTGCCCCCTTTTCCTCTGGGATAATATTCAAGAGCTGGGCTTCTCAGTATACTCCAGCGGCTTTGAATTCCAGCTTGAACTCACTTTGCTATCTACGAGACCCTGAGCAAAATTTATCCCTCTTACTCTTCTCTACTCCTCTGTGAAATGAGATCAATAATCCTTGCCTTCTGTTTTTAAAAAACACACTGAAATGAATAACTGTACTTTAAAGATGAAGAAGCTTGGCCCCCACTGGTCCAAAGTCAAACAGCTCATGAGCGATGGAGCCTGGTTTTAAATCCAGACTAACCCCAAACTGGAGCTGTTAGAGTCACTCCCCGGAGAACACTAAACAAACAGCAAAACCAGGGATTTGGCCGTCCATTCCAGGTAAATAGAATGTGCATCTTTGAAATTAGAGTAATTAGAGGGTAAAGTTTAGAAAAAAAAGTAAGGATTTATTCAGAATAGGCTATATCCATATATGTTTAAGGGAAGCACATCGAAGCTCTAATATTTCAATTATTTGTGAACTGTTTCTGTCATGGAAGAGAAAAGAGAAATGGTCCCCTCACCCTTCACTTAAGGAAACCTCCCTCCTCCCTGAGTTAATTCATGCTGCTCTTTTCACCTGGATGGGGTGACGGTGATGACAATGATGGTGATGACGATGAGGGTGTCAGTGATGAAAAACTATTAAGCAGTCTGCCATCTAGTGAAGGCTTCCTTTGTGTCAAGGACCTGTGGGGAAAGTTATGTGCATGATCTCCTTTAATCTTCCAATCAGCCAAGAAGAGCCATGACAACTATGTTCCCATTTTACAGATGCTGAGCTGACATGTAAAGAGCTTAAGTAACGAATTCAAGGTTGCACAAGTCCTAAGTGGTAAAAATAGGACAGAGACCCAACTGTCAGAACCTCTGTCATTGCCTCTCTGCCTTTATTCTCTCCACCTCAAGCTGTCGTTCATGGCCTTGAGTGAATCTCAGGTCTCTGGACAGCTTGTTAAAGCTAGATTGCTATCCTATAACCAGTTTGTTTTTTTTTTTTTTCAATAATTTAGAGGAGAGGAAGGTGCCCAGAATCTGCATTTCTAATAAATTCCCAAGAAATGCTGGGGTACCTGGTCTTGGGACCACACTTTGAGAACCACTAGCTCAATAAAACCTGTGTTTTGCACCCATAAAGTAGGTGCCAAACTTGAAGAGATGTAGTGAGGGTTTAACAATGTAGTGCATGTAAAGCTCTCAGAACTAGGATCTCAGGCAGAGTGAACAATCCCCTTGCAGGTGTTCTGGTCAGTATCGCTGTGATCTTTACCAGCGGAGGCCAAGTTCAACTTTTAATAAAAAATCTAGCCAGAATAACTTTTCTTTCCATACCCTGATACTGCTGTTCCACCACCCCATCCACAATTTATATCTTGCTCTATGTTAATTCCCTAAGTGCCCAACTTTCACAGTAAATTATCACTATGGCAGAAAAGGTATATTTGCTTAGACTGTCCCCCTCCATTCCATAGTGCCAGGCACAGTGCTCCATAGCATCTACTGAATTGTTTACTACTTAATCATGAAATGATTCAAAAGCAGAGAGTGAAAAACTAAAAGAGATTTAAATTAGACTATTAGATTCAATTTAGCAGAAGACTTAGTAAGATCCCTTAGGTCTCCTGCTTCAGAGTCGAATGCCAGCTCCCAGTATGTTGCACAGACCGAGATTCAGCCATGGAGGAGGAGATAAACAGCCGCTGTAATTACAGTGACATAATGGTTAAACTTTTATAGCTGAAGGGATCAGCAAATAGGATTTTAAAAATCAAATTAAAACTGTCATTCCACAACATTAAGTTTCCAGAATTTTCATTTTTTAATATTAATGATTTTTTTTCTCCAAAAAGGAACAAACAATGCTAATTCTACTGCTACAATACTGTTAATGAAGAAATAAAGAATAATTTATCATTGCATAATTAACACAGTACAGTTAAGCATGTTTTAATGATTTTGTATAATGGCCCCTCATAACTAGATGATACTTGTTAGTCATAGTGGAAAAAAAAAAAGAAAGAAAGAACTATGCTAGGAATTATTAATGAAGATGGATAAACTGACCACGATTTAATTTTATTCTTCGGTATGAAGCGTTTATGAGATTACTTTGTGCGTGCTGGCATTGGTTCACTCCTGAATCTTTAGGTGACCAGATGGTTAGTAAAGTATTTTAACTGATTCAAGAAATGAAAGGCTAAGAAAAAAAGTCTGAGAATGCAACCCATGCACATTAGCAGGCTTTCTTCTTTTTTGCTTCCAAATGGAATCAACTCTTAACTTTATTGGTGCATTAGACACTGAAGGTAGGGGAATATTGTTATCTTTAGCCATTTTTAACACTTTTTATTTGTCAAAAACAATGAAGCTCTTTGTTAGAACTTTCTGTTCAAAATATCTTAGGACCCAGGAGGGATATGGAGAGGAAAAAAAAAAAGAAATCAAAGGAAAGGATGAATTAACATGGTAATAAACACAATCTTTTTTTTAATCTTTTTTTTATTAGATCATAATTGTGTACATTAATTCTATCATAGGATACAGTGTGTTGCTTCCATATGCAGTTTGGAAAACTCTCATCCAACTGGCTAACATAGCCATCATGTCTTTCTCATAATTGT
>CAUYQV010135420.1:0-10054 GCA_963574575.1 Galagoides demidoff
GGTTTTCACATGCAATCCGAAATACTTGCATCAAACTGATCAACACAGCCTTCATGTCATTTTCTCAGTTATAGTTTTAAAACACATCATGATTTTTAATAACAATTGCAAAGATATTTTGGTTTCTCCGTAAGTGCTCAAGTGTCAGTCTTAATATAGTCAAATACTTCTCTGCCTCTAGTTATCTTTTTTCTTAACTAGAGTTTCTTTCTTTGGTATTCTCTCCCCTACTTCAAACATGCTGTACAATAGTGGCTGCAACTTCATCTTTCCACTTTGAATATACTCTCATATTCATTCTAGGTCTCTTAGCACTGCCTCTGAATTGTGCAAAAACAATGGAACACATATCATAGGTATTCTAGGTTTTGCTTTGTTTTTTTAATGAAAACAGGGTAGATTCCATGTGGCTCAAACACTACCTAGAAAAAAACAATCTCCTCTTTTGTTCAAAAGTCATGATCCCTAAGTTACTTCGAATACAACATTTGAAAATAGACTGTTATTTATAGAAATCATAACTTCACAACTTTATTATATCATGTAACTAAAACAATAATTTTATGAGTTTATTATAATAACAATAAGTTTATGAGTTATGAGTTTATTATATCATGTAACTAAAACAATAATTTTGAGTCTATGACATGATTTTTTAACTTTGTACTTTTGGAAATTTGATTATTTAAAACAGATGTCAGTTCCACGCTGTCAGGATAGGTAAGTTTAAAGTATCACATTATCATTTTATATGAATATATAAATACTAAAAGGATTAAACTATAATGTTCACTTAACTCTTTGTACTCTTGTATGTCGGAAATTTACATAGACAGACACATTTCTACCAAAATGGTAGTTAGTAGGTAGAGTAATATCATTTTGAGTAATGGATTAGCTTTAATACCTAAAGTTAACAAATTGCCTACCTGAAAATAAATGAGAATTAGGGAATCTTTACCCTATACAATACTTTCTGACAAATTTTTGATTTTTCGACTTTTCTTTTTCCAGTCCCCATCTCATCTTCATATATGTCATTACCTTAGAGGTATAATAGTACTCTTCATATTAATAATATTGAAGTAATACATATTAATTTAACATATTTCTTAATTTTTTTCTGTATCCCAGTGTTAAGTATGAGATATATAAAATAGAAAAAGATAATGACTTATGAGAATATGATAGAACAGAAAACCCCTGGAATTACTCGCCAACAAAAATACAAATACAAACTATTCAAAGACAAGAATAACACCCTGAGTTCACCAGAACTTGATAGAGGAGCAAAGGAACATCCTAGCCTGAAGACTCAAGAGAAGTGAGGACCAGTAAAATGAACAATTATTTCACAAAGTACCCCCCTCTCTCCTTCACCAGCATAACACCATTCACCAATTTCTCTCCAATGGTGGAAGTGAAAGTGTGATATCTACCATGGCAAAAATATATGCAAGTGTAAAAATCACTAATAAGGCAGATAAGCACAGGAAAGGAAAAAGGAATAAAATGTTATCCCTGTAGAAAACTACCAAATCACAAATATAAACAAAAAGAAAACAACCAAAAGATATACCAAACAATCAAGATAAGTAATAAAATGACAATGGCAAGTCTTCAACTATCAATAATGACCTTGAATATAAATGGTCTAAATCCCCCAATCAAAATGTATACACTGGCTAAATGAAAAAAAAGCAAGACCTAACTAGGTAAGGCCTAAAAGAAATGCATTTTACCTGTTAGACATGCATAGACTGAAATGAAGTGATGAAAAAATATTTCATACAAACAGAAACCAAAAGTATGGAAGGACTTGCCACACTAAATAACAGAAAACATCAGGGCTGGATGCGGTGGCTCACGTCTGTAATCTCAGCACTTTGAGAAGCTAAGACAGGAGGGACATTTAGGCCAGGAGGTCAAGACCAGCCAGAAAAATATAGCAAGACCCTGTCTCTACAAAAATATTTTTTGAAAAATCATCCAAATGTGATAGTGCACACCCATAGATCTAGCTACTGAGAAAGATGGGGTGGGAGGATCTCTTCAGCCCATAGATTGAGGTTGCAGTGAGCTATGATCATTATTCCACTGTACTCCAGCCTGGGTGACAGAGCAAGACTCTGTTGGAAGAAGAAGGAGAAAGAGGAGAAGAAAGGAGAAGAAGGAGGAGGAGGAGGAGGAGAAGGAAGAAGAAGAGGAAGAAGGAGGAGGAGGAAGAAGAAGAAGAAGAAGAGGAAGAAGGAAGAAGAAGAAGGCGGAGAAGGAGAAGAAGGAGAAGAAAGAAGGAAGAAAAGGAGGAAGAAGAGGAAGAAGAAGAAAAGGAAGAGGACGTGGGGAGGAATAAGAAGAAGCAGAGGAGGAAGAAGATGAACAAGAAGAAGATGGAGAAGGAGGAAAAGAAATAGACTTTAAATCAGAAAACACAAAAAGAAATAAAGAAGCCCATTATATAATGATAAAGGTATTAATTTGGAAAGCGTATATAACAATTGTAAATATATATGCACCCAATACCAAAGCACTTGTTTATATAAAGTAAATATTGTTAGAGCTAAAAAGAAAGATAGACCCCAATGCATAACTACTTGATAATTTCAACACCCCACTTCCAACACTGGACAGATCATCTAGAGCAGGAACATTCAAGCTGCAGCCCACAGGCTGCATGCTGATTTTGTGGGAACTTATTCTGAGTATCTATGGTGTCAGACATTATGAAAACTATGCATGATTTTTTCTTCTTTTTTTGCTAATCAGCTTTTGTTAGTGTTTGTGTATTTAATGTATGCCCAAGACAGCTCTTCTTCCAATGTATAGCAGAGTAAAAAAAAAGTTGGGCGGCACCTATGGCTCACTGAGTGGGGCACTGGCCCCATATACTGAGGGTGGTGGGTTCAAACCCAGCCCCAGCCAAACTGCAACAAAAAAATAGCTGGGCGTTGTGGTGGGTGCCTGCAGTCCCAGCTCCTCGGGAGGCTGAAGCAAGAGAATCACCTAAGCCCAAGAGCTGGAGGTTGCTGTGAGCTGTGATGCCACAGCACAGCACTCTACTGAGGGTGACAAAGTAAGACTCTGTCTCTTAAAAAAAAATAAAATTAAAAAGTTGAAAACCCCTGATTCTAGACAGAAAATCAACAAAGAAATGTTGGATTTACTTTGCACTATAGACCTAATGGACCTAATAGACATTTTTGGAATATTTTATCCAACAACCGCAGAATACTGAATCTTTTCATTAGCACATGGACATTCTCCAGGATACGTTGTGTCACAACAAAAGCAAATCTCAACAAATATGAAAATATCAAAATCATATCTGGTTTCTTCTCAGACCACAATGGAATAAAACTAGAAATCAATTATAAGAGGAACTCAGAAAACTACACAAACACATGGAAATCAAATAACATGCTCCTGAATGATCAAGGAGTCAAAGAAGGAACTAAGAGGAAAATTAAAAAATTTCCAAAAAAAATGAAAATGAAGACACAACATGCCAAAACCTGTGCAATACATAAAAAGCTATAAAAAGGGAAGTTTATAGAAATAAATTCTGCATGGAAAAAGTAGAAAGATTTTGAATTTTTAAAACCCCCAAGAATGAACTTCATGGACCTAGAAAAGCAAGCCAAACTCCAAATTATGGGGGAAAAGAAATAATAAAGATCAGTTAGAACTAAACAAAATAAACTCTATGGAAGTTCAAAAGATCAATGAAACAAAAAGTTGGTTTTCTGAAAAGATAAACAAAGTTGACAAACCATCAGCTAGTATAACAAAAAAAGAGAGAGAGAGAGAAGGCCCAATTACATAAAATCATAAAATCAGAAACAACAAAGACATTACAACTCATACCACTGAAATACAAAGAACCATCGAAGAGTATATGGACTTCAGCCAATAATTACAATGCATCCAGAAGAAGCTTTGTTTGAATTGGTCATCCTGTTCAATAGACATCTAGTATTTGTAATATAGCCAATACCTGATATATGGAAGCTTATCTATTATAATTTTTTTGTTGTCTGTGCTTTTGAAGTTTTACCCATAAAATCTCTGCCTACATCATCAATGTTCTGATGTTTTCTCCTAGGTTTTCTTCTAATCGTTGTATACTTTGGGGTCTTAAGACTTTAATTCATTTTGAGTTGATTTTTTATATGATAAAAAATAGAAGAATGCAAAAATCTAGTTGCATTCTTCTGCATATAGATATTTTGATATATTTTGATATTTGTATACAATGTGTCATGATCAAGTCAGGGTAACTGGGATATCCATCACCTCTAAACGTCCATCCGCAGATGAATGGATAAAGAAAATGGGGTATATATAGCCAATGGGTATTGTTCAGCCATAAAAAGAGATGAAACCCTGACGTTCACAGCAACATGGAAATCTCCAGAGGATAGTATATGAATTGAAATAAGTTAATTACAGAAAGATAAATACTGCATGGAAGCTAAAAAACTATTGAGGTCAAGAAGTAAAGTATATCTGTGGTTATTAGAGGGATGGGAAGAATGGTATATAAAACCAGCACATTGTACCCCATAATTACATTAATGTACACAGCTATGATTTAGAAAAAAAAGAAATGCAAACTTATAGCTAGATAGGAGAAATAAAGTCTAGTGTTCCCGTGCTCTATAGCATTATAGGGTGAATATGGTTACAATAATTTAGTGTATATTTGTATTTCTAAAAAGCTAGAAGAGATAATTTTAAATGTTCACAACACCAATGATACATGTTTCAGATGATAGATATGCCAATTACCCTGATTTGGTCATTAAACATTGTAAATTTGTGTCAAAATGCCAGTGTGTATTCCATAACATATATACAATTATTATATATCATGTGAAAATAAATGAAAGAAAGGAAGTTAATAATAAGGTTATTGGAAATATAGATTTATATCCACTATCATTGCTGGTTAATCTTGTCCTATATTTATTTTGGGATATTAACTAGGAATATTAACTAATCAAGAGTGGCAAATATTTAAAATTATTTTCATGTAATTATTATTCTCTTATTTTTCTCTTTCAAAAGATGTTTTTTCTACTAAAGGATTGTGCAATGAAAGAGATTATAGAAAACATTGGCATAGGCACTGGGGGAGCCATCGAAAGGTTTTCCACAGAACTACAGCGTGGCCATATCTTCACTTAGAAAGCTGGGGATGGAGTAGAAGATGAAGAAAACAATGAGGAATAAAATACAGGCAAAAAGGCCAGGTTAGATGCTGTTTGGTAATTTAGCCAGGAGATGATTAGGCCCTACAGTAAGGAAGTGGTATTAAGAATAGAGACAAATAGACTACTTTGTAGGTAAGTTGGGCCACAAAATTAAGAAATGGAAAGATTGGTGGGCATGAGTTTGGTGCGGTGCTGAGATGAAGGTGAAGTCAGGGAGTACTGCCAGTCCCTGTATTCGGCGAAAGAGTGTGGTGTAAATCTCATCGTGCTTTACTGAACTGTGAAAAACTCACCAAACTCCTTCCTGGAGTTCAGCAACACATACGATACACTGTTCACATTATTTGCCTCACATGGCATTAATTATATGAATAATTACAAGGAGATAAATATTATTAACATAAATAAATTTATGTTAATATGTGTTTGTTAAATATCTAGTGAATATCTGTATCAGTTCAATATTGAAGCTCAAGAAACATATTCCACTTGGGACTCCTTTGATTAAATGACAGTGTATAGGAATATTGATACCTTATTTATCATATATTTACTGTATATGCATTCATTTTTTTTACTTACAATCATTCATTGTTAAGACCAATATATAATACGGGTCTTGAAAATGAAAGGAAAAAGACAATTTTAACCAGAAACACCGATAGTCACAAAAATTTCTATACAATACCTCTTAGGCCTCTCCTTGAACTTGGCAGTGTTGCCATTAGCCTCCATGGGCTCTTTTGTCTGTATTTTCTCCCAGCCTCTTTCTGAGAATGGAAAAAGCTATAATGGTATACTTACATAAGGGTAATTGAGTCTGAAAAGCAGAGTGAACTTTAAGCCAAAACTAGTGAAAAATTACACTATTTCTGCCAGTGAAAATCAGAGCCCCCAAGTATATAACTGGGTGACTGAATGAGAAAAGCAGAGAGAAGCAGCAGAATAAGAAAAAAAAAATGGAGAAAAGGAGGAAAGGCGGTGGCAGATGCTACAAGGAACAAAGACCCTCAGTCTTTCTGAACTCTGGCAGCGACCTTGGTAAAGCTATTCCAACTCCTGTCTGAACTGGTATGATATATGATTCTGATATATGGAAATAAGCTATGATGTGCATTCAATATTAATACAAGAGGAAAACAAATGATCTTAATTATTCGTGAAGAATACCTGGAACACGTCCTTGGAAATCTTGTAGGTCATAGACACCCAGCCTGGAAGTATTTAACAAAAAGAAGAACATTGGTAAAGCTGTTTTCCTCTCTCTCTTTTTCAGTTCCTAATTGTTTTAGAATTCTTGACACAATTAATTAGGCAAAAATAAAATGCAAAAGGAATTCCTATTGACATGTGGCAACATAAATATTCTGTATGCAGGGATGATATTTTGTTAGCTTTTTGCAATCCTGCTTTCAATTTCCTCCATTCTTTTATATAATAAAGTTTTGGTGTGCCTCCAGATCCAGGGTAAACTAGGCAAAGCTTAAAGCCCTGTTCTTTTAATGACTAACTAGTCTTGTAAAATATCCTCCCAAAACATATAATTGGTTCCTCCAGGAGCTTAAATGGAAGAGCACTAACAAATTTATATGTGCTGAAATACTTGACATAAGATTCTGAAATAGTGTAATTATACTACACCTGTCTGTTCTTATTCAAGTTATTATTCCTTCCTCATTTTATGAGGTCATGTATTTAATTTTCCAGTGCTTTTCTGATTCACATTCCTAATGACCCAGAAAGAGAGGCTTTTTGCAACTCTGAGAGATTTTCTACTACTTACAAGATCATAGTAAATTTAACGTACTAATTAAGTCCCTATTCTCTGATTTTTGATCTTTATGTTTTATGACAGAGTGCCATCCCTAACTCACACATTTATGATGTGCTAAAGCCAACTGGAATATCATTTTTAAATACTTACATAATGGATAAACAAAATGTGAGATATATACACACACACACACACACACACACACGGGATATTATTTACCTTAAAAAAGGAAGAGAATTCTGACACAACGTGCATGAACCCTGAGGACATTATGATAAATGAAATAAACCACTCACAGAAAAACAAATACTATTTGATTCCGCTTATATTAGGTACCTAGAGTAGTCAAATTCACAGAGACAGAGGTTGAATGGAGCTGTCAGAGGCTGAGAGGAGGAAGGAATAGGGAATTACTGTTAACAGATACAGAGTTTCAGTTTTACAAAATGAAAAATATTCTGATTTCTGAAGATGGATAGTTATTAATTGTTGCACAACAGCTTGAATGTAATTAATTCCACTGACCTGTATGCTTAAGAATGACTAACATGGTAAATTTTATGTTATATGGATTTTACCACAGTTAATAATTTTTTAAATACATAATTATTCTTGAACTTTCTCTAATTCATAGCTGTCTATTCACTTTAACAATATGTGGAAGTAACATAAGAATAAGTTTTTCTAAAAGATTTGAACAATCTTGAGTTTGACAGAGCAAGACACAAAATCTCCGTTGACTTACACTCAACTTCTCCCTTCCCCAGGGTCTCAGATGATATGTATTCTTCCAGTTTAGATTCTATGAAATATATACTAATCTCTATATAAAATGTGTATGTATGAAATATACATATATTTTTTTTTTGAGACAGAGTCTCACTACATCACTCTCAGTTGAGTGCCATAGCGTCACAGCTCACAGCGACCACAAACTCTTGGGTTTAAGTGATTCTCTTGCCTCAAGCTCCCAAGTAAGCTGGGACTTACAAGCCACAATGCCTGGCTATTTTTTTGTTGTTGTTATAGTTATCATTGTTGTTTAGCAGACCTGGACTGGGTTTGAACCTGCCAGCCCCAGTGTATGTGTCCAGCACCCTAACCTCTGAGTTACAGGCACCAAGCCATTACGTATATGTTATATAAGGGTTTCTTTTAACCTAAATGGGGTCATGTCATACACCTAATTCTCAGACTTGCTTTTTTAAATTTACTGTGTCTTCTTAGAGATATTTCTAACTCAGTGCTTTTCCTCATTCTTTGTGATAACTATACAGTAATCATTGTATGGAAATACTATCTTTTGTTTAATGATTTATCTGCTGATGAGACATTGAATTTGTTTATTCTTTCATTTCCAAACATCTGACCTTTGTAAATATCTGCTTTATGATGAACAATATATCAAATTTTTTGCACAGACTTATTCCTAGTACCTACCATACAGTTCCTGGCATCTATACATGAGTCAAATAACTTACTAGATTTAGATTATCTGAGGTGATGGGCCCTGTCTTCTAGTCTTACTATACTATAAGAGAGTACAAAAAAATGTATAAACTATCCCTGCCAACTATATCAATGTGAATTATTATAGTGAATAGGAGCATATATGTTTATTTCTTAGGAGTATAATTTTTAAGAAACTAAATAGAGTGAGATGTGTTATCCAGAGGACTTTCTTTGTCATTGTTTTCTGTTTTCAGGCAGTACCTTGCTCATGTTGCCCAGGCTGGAGTGCGGTGGCATCATCATAGCTCACTGTAACTGTAAACACCCAGGTTAAGGTGATTCCCTCTGCCTCAGCCTCCAAAGTAGTTGGGATAATTGAGTGTACACTACTGATTTTCTTGTTGTTGTTGTTCTTGTTTTCTGTAGTGATGGAGTTTTGTTACGTTGCTCAGGTTGGTCTCAAACTCCTGGCCTCAAATGGTCCTCCTGCCTCAGCCTCCCAAAGTACCAGAATTACAGGCATGAGCCACCATGCTCAGCCTTGGTTTGTCATTCTTAAAGATGGCCAAGAATTGTTTTGCCCAAGCAAAACGGTTATTGCAAATCTAGGCTAACTATAGCAAACATAAGAAACCATGAATGTATTCTTTTTCTCCTCCAATTCCCTGCCCCTCAACCACAGAGGCTGTTTTAAAACACTTTTTCATTTTCCTAAATGAAAGATAAAATGGACATGTACCTGGACCACTGAAGCCCAGATAAAATTAAAATCATTCTTTAGAAAAGAAGTTCAAAAAGTGCACTGATCTACTGGAAATTACAAAGGAACTTGAACCTTCTAACCAAGACAGTAAGAAAGTTTAATATTATTAGTAGACTATACATAAAAGCTACAGTTGATTAAAGACTTACCCCAAGGACACTAAGCACATTACCTTATTGAATCCCTTCAACTCTATAGATATTATTATTTCCATTTCACAAATGGCTATTTCCCCAAATGGCTATTTCCCCAAGTGTATATGGTCTGGAACAGCAAAAGCAGTTCTTAAACCCAAGTCTGATTCTCAAGACCAACACCCTCACAGCATACCATTCTAAGCTACCAACAGCTTCACAATTACTAAAGAATTACATTTCAAAGTAATTGGCCATGTGGTCTTTATTACCACACGGTTTTTGTTTTTCTAAATTCTTTTGAAACAAAGACATGAGAAAAAAAATAAAGCATTACAGCCAAAGAGATTCCCTGCCCTTTCTTCCCTTAGCTGCCCCCTCCAAAAAAAAAAAAAAAAAAAGAATAAAAAAGATTGGCTATAAAAACTTATCTGACAAATTCCTGGAGATGATCCGTGCTTCAGGAACCATTTGTAAAGCTCATCTTCTACTATTTTCTTTTTTTTTTTAATTAATTGATTTCTGTGTACATTGATGCAAACATGGGGTACATTGTGCTGTTTCATATACAATTTGAAACACCTTCATCAAGCTGGTTAACATAACTTTCATGTCATTTGTTTAATCATTGTATCAACACATTTATATTCTAGTTCTAGAAAAGTTCACTTGTACCCTTGTTAGACAGATATATAGGTAATCTTTCCCATCACCCTCC
>CAUYQV010135421.1:0-11184 GCA_963574575.1 Galagoides demidoff
TGTGGTCCCAGCTACTTGGGAGGCGGAGGCAGGAGACTCGCTTGAGCCCAGGAGTTGGAGGTTGCTATGAGCTGTGATGCCATGGCACTCTACCCAGGGGGATAGCTTGAGGCTCTGTCTCAAAAAAAAATAAAAAATAAAAATTAATCCCCAGTGTGGCAATATTGAGAGACAAGGCCCTTAAGAGGTGACTGGGTCATGAGGATTAAGCTATTCAATGGATTAACTGACTAATGGGTTATCACAGTGGCTTTCTAAAATGAAGAGAGACCAGAACTAGCACAGAAAGTCCCCACCAGCAAGAAGGCTTTTATCAGATGTGGACCCTCAACTTTGGACTTCAAACTGCAAGAAATAAATTCCCTTCATTACAAATTATCCAGTTTCAGATATTTTGGTATAAGCAACAGAAAACCGAGAAAACTTCCTTTTCTCTCATTTAACAGGATGTAACGTTGATTTTTAAAAATATGTATGTTAGTAGGTTATAGTATCTATGAATTTCATTTCATGGCAGTCAGGAAGCTGATCATGAGAAGGTCAAAGGTGCCATCCCTGCAGTGGACAGTCTGACTGTTCAGTATAGCTCTATGTGTGACAGGTAGATGGTCAGAGGTCACATTTAAGATGGCGCTAGATCGATTTCTACCAGAAATGCATCCCAACTCCAACACATCCAACCAAAGGTGCAGCAGTGTGTTTCCAACCCACTTGGACCTCTTCTGGCTGCCAACCTACTTACCCCATCCTTGACACAGCATCTCCTTGCATGTCTTCATACACACTGGTCTACTTATTATCCACACAATGACCCAGAGGCTGCTCCCCTACAGTTCCCCATGTTCCTCCCTGGCCCTCCCTTTTATCACTCCAAGCACTTTGCCTGCCTCACCTTTGCTCATGCTGGCCACCACCTGAATGCCACACACACCCTCTTCCTACTTTTCTATAGCCTATGTAAGTTCTGCTACGTCCACATAGAGCAACGTTGGGAGAGGGTGGGGAGAAAGGAGACAAAAAGAATGGAAGCTCTTTGCACTCTGAGGTGAAGCTGCCTCCAAGATACATGCTATTATGTAGAAAGATACAGAATAAGGTGCAGAATGCCTCAAGTTAATATAGAAAAAAAAATACAGACTAGGGGCACACTGACTGAACACACATAAATTCACATATTATTTCTTACAAAGGGTAACTGTGTGGTGGAAAACAAAGTTATGAGAATAAACCTTCTGTCATTTTGGAATGTTCTGAATTTTGAACCACAAGATTATATATTCCAAAAAATTAAATATCTAGTTAAGTGGGAAAAAGGTACAAAATCGTGCTAAATATGCCTCTGGAAGAAAGAAGCTGAATGAATACATGTACTTGGACAGGGACAGTCTTCACAGGAGGATATTCAAGGAACAGATGATCATGGCTATTTCTTGGAGGGGAGCTGGGTGCTGAGAAAAACAGGTATGAAGTAGACATTTCCTACTGTCCATTGTACATTTTCCATTCATATTTCAAAATAATAATGAAGGCTGATTAATTTGACACTTGAAAAAAATTTAAATGTTCTAAAATCATATGCATTCTTTCAGATGCATTTCAATGCCACTTCTCTCCAAGCCGCCACAAAAGGGTACCAGGGTTGGGATAGTGTCAGGAAGGAAAATGGGGAGGCTCCCTGGGCTTGTGAAAGCCCAGGCCTGGGGCTCAGCAAACAGGGCAAACGAAAGTACCATGCCAAGAAGGCTCAGAGAACAAGATGGGGTTCCCAAGTGAGGAAATATCCTCTAAGTCTCAACCAGGCTAGACATAGCCATTTGAGGACTGAGAATCTCCTGACTTGTCAAGTTTGAACATGAGGAACTCACCAGGCCAAGGAACCTCTCAGACTCTTGATCAGATGTGTGTAAACAGGTAATAAGGGCTAGGCCAGGATAGAGAGGACCACAGCTATGGCCCAAGGCCCGACCAATAAGACCCTGTTCTCTCCCTGATGGGAAATGATCAGGGATGAGAGCAAAAAGGCCACCCCAGGACATCCCAGTATTGAGATGCTGCCATCTACAAACTGCAGGCACAGATGAATCCAGGATGGCCTGAAGAAAAGCTCTCCCAGAAAGAAGGAACTTTCTGGGGAAGGTGCATCCCCTCCATGGCCCTCAAGACTGATCTTCCTCAGGCAGGATATAGAGTTCAGGGGAAGACACCAAGGTCAAACAGCAGGTCTGGGCTTTGTTTTTGGCAGAGGCCACATCACTCACAGCTGGAAGGTACCCAGGAAAGGAGGCACCATGCAGGCCACTGAAGCCACAAGACATGGCAGGACTTGAGTCACAGCAGAGGAGAGACATGAGGCCCATTCCCCATTTCTCATCTTCTCTAATCCTCAAGCCCCCTTTCTCAATGTCATTTTCCTCCTTCTAATATTCCCCAACTCACTGTGGCATTTAGGAGTCTAGGCTTTCTAGAAGATGAGTCAAAGAAATCAAATCAATTTTGCAGGCAAAGCACCACATTCACCTCCCCTTTCTCCCTACATTCCTTGAAATGACAGACCAGGGAAAAGAGTAAATTCAAAAAGCACTAGAAAACAATAAAAAGTACTACCAAAGACCAGAATTATTCAAAAATCCCTAAAACTACAAAGCAGACAGAATCAAATGATATAAAAAGAGAAAAAAAATTAAGCAAAATACACAGAAGATATCACAGAAATAGAAACGATCGGGGCGGGGGGGTGTCACAGATTCAGACTCAGATGAAACAGGAACAATAAAGATACAAAGCCCAAACAAACTTGAACAGACCAATATCAAGCATCAAAATTGCAACGATGAAAAAGCTTCCAACAAAAAAAAGTCCTGGACCAGACCATTTCACACCAGAATTCTACCAAAGCTTCATAAAAGAGATCATAACTATATTGTAAAGCCCATTCCAAAACACTGAGAAGAAACCCTCCCCAACTCCTTCCATGAAGCAAGCATCACCCTGATACTTAACTAAAAAAGAAAACTACAGACCAATATCATTAATGAATATTGATGCAAAAATACTCAATAAAATCCTAGCAAATAGCATTCAGCTACCCATCAAAAAAATAATATATCATAACCAGCTTAGCTTCATCCCAGGGATGTAATGCTGGTTCAACATATGCAAATCCATAAACATTATTCCCCACATAAACAGAAGCAAAAACAAAGACCACGATTCTCTCAATAGATGCAAAAAAAAAAAAAATTTGGCAAAATATAGCGTCCTTTTCTAGAAAGAACACTTAAGAAAACAGGCATAGATTGGACAAACTAATAGAAACCACTTACAACAAACCCACAGCCAGTACCATACTGAATGGAGAGAAACTGAAAAATACTTCCATTGGGAATAGGAACCAGACAAGGAGGCCTACTATCACCACTACTATTCAACATAGTGCTAGAAGTCTTAGCAAATGCAATCAGATAAGAGGTATTCAAATGGGGACAGAAAAGGTCAAACTTTTGCTTTTTCCTGATGATATGATCTTATACTTAGAAAATCCAAAGGACTCAGCCAGGGACTCCTGAAAGTGATCAAGAAATAAACTGATGTCTCAAGATACAAAATCAATGTTCACTAATCAGTACCCTTCATATATGCCAAAACCAGTCCAAGCTGAGAATCAAATCAAAGACAATACTGGCTCAGTGCCTGTGGCTCAAGCAGCTAAGGCATCAGCCACATACACCTGAGCTGGCGGGTTCAAATCCAGCTCAGGCCTGCCAAACAACAATGACGGCTGCAACCAAAAAATAGCCAGGCGTTGTGGCGGGCACCTGTAGTCCCAGCTACTTGGGAGGCGTAGGCAGGGGAACCGCTTGAGCCCAGGAGTTGGAGGTTGCTGTGAGCTGTGATGCCACAGCACTCTACCCAGGGCAACAGCTTGAAGCTCTGTCTAAAAAAAACAGACAATACCCTTCACAATAGCTTCTATATACTTAACAAAGGATGTGAAGGAACCCTGAGAAAACAAATAGCAGAAGACATTGACAAATGGAAGAACATACCCTGCTCTTGGTTGGGAAGAATCAACATTATTAGAATGTCTATATCACTGAACACAAAATACAGATTCAATGCAATCCCCATTAAAATACCAGTGTCATACTTTGAAAAACTTAAAAATAAATTCTTCATTTCCTATGGAACCAGGAAAAAACCCAAATAGCCAATGCAATTCTATGAAATAAAAAATCTGAAGGCATCATATTACTAGACATCAGATTATCCTACAAGTTGACTATGATCAAAACAGTGGGTACTGGCATAAAAATAGAGAAATAGATTTATGGAAGAGAACTGAGAACCTAGAGATAAAACCAGTCTCATATCACCATATGATCTTTGTAAAAACAAACAAAAGCATACATTGGGGAAAAGAATCCCTATTTAATAAATGGTACTGAGAGAACTGATTAGCTACACATCAAAGAATAAAACTGGACCCACACCTCTCACCACTTAAACAAAACTTAACTTATGCTGAATAAAAGATTTAAATTGAAGACACGAAATAAAAACTCCAGAAAAAAGTATGGGAGAAACTCTTTACAATATCAGCCTTAGGAAAGAATTTATGAAGATGAGATCATTGTTAATTTAAGCAACAACAAAAATAAACAAATGGGATCATTTTGTTATAATATATAAGATCAAGTTAAACAGCTTCTGCACAGCTAACGACAAAAATCAACAAATCAAATAGACAACCTCACGTTATAAATCTGACAAAGGGCTAATAGCCAGAATCTACAAAGAACTCAAGCAAATCAACAGGAAAAGAGCAAACAACTCCATTAATCACTGGGCAAGAGACACAAACAGAATATTTTCCCAAGAAGACAAATGAATGGCCAACAAACACAGGAAGAAGTGCTCACCATCCCTATCATCAGAGAAAAGCAAATCAAAACCACTTTGAGACATCACCTAACTCCAGTGAAAACAGCCCACATCAAAAGGTCTCAAAGCTAATGTGTGTGAGGAGCAAGTGGAACACTTAACACACTGTTGGTGAAAAGAAGTATGAAGAATCCTCAAAGAGCTAAAAGTAAATCTTTCATTTGATCCCACAATCCCATTACTACGTATCTACCCAGAAAAAACATTACCATGTTATCATAAAGACATATGCATTCAAATGTTTATAGCAGCACAATTCACAATCACATCTTTTCTCAAAGATGTGGAAACAAACCACGTGCCCATCAACACATGAATGGATTAATAAACTGTGGTATATTTATCATGGAATACTATTCAGCCACAAAAAAATGGAGACTTTGCATCTTCTACATTTAGCTAGATAGATCTGGAGAACATTCTGCTAAGTAAAGTATCTTAAGAATGGAAAAGCAAGCATCCCATGTACTAAATACTAGGTTAAAATCAGTAGATCAATAACTACAGGCCTATACTAGAGAAATACACAGTTAAATTCAAAAAGGGTAGAGGAGTAAAGGGAGGAGGTTCAGCAAGTTCCCATCTAACGGATACGATGTAGGAGTACATGGTATGCTTTTTGGGTGAAGGACTTAACTGCAACTCAGACTTTGCCTTACAAATGCAATAAATGTAACCTAATCATATAGACCCTCATATTACACCAAAATTTAAAAAAATGTTTTTTTCCAGAAAAACAAATAAATAAAGACTAACTGCAAGAAAAACAATGGGACTACTGGCACAGACACCCCCCTGCTCTGACTTGCTTGCACCAAGCAACCTTGCTACCCACTTCCCACTTAATTTATAAGTATGGATACAAAGGGTGGACAGAGAGGAATGCAGGTAAGATAGAAGCCAAAGTCCCCACCCTAGTCTGAGGCTACAGACCAGAAGCCTGCCCCACAGGCAGGACATACTCCCTCTTGGCATTATCACTAGAACACTGGCTTAGAATCAGAATCAGCCCCCTAGAATCAACCAATAGGTACATGGGATTCTCAAGCACCAGTGTAACTGACAACCAAGAATCAGCCAACACGCAAGGAAAATTTTAATCCAAAGAGAGGCAGGAGACTCATACAGATATAGCAATGCCTAAGGAAAAAATGATCAGAATCAAGAGAACAATCATTAACAACTACACCTAACTAGACCTACCCTAAAAGCTAAATCTATAAAACTTCTAGGAAAAAAACATAGAAGAAAATATTTTGCAGGCTTGGAATAGGCACACATTTTTAGGCTACAAAAACACAAACTATAAAAGAAAAAATATTAAAGTGAACGTCAATATTAAAATATCTATCCTTCATGGGACACCATAAAGAACATGAAAGAGACTGGGAGAATACATTTTCAATACAAATAATATACAAGATTCTTAAAACTCAATGACAGATCAAATAACTCAATAAAAATGGGCAAGACAGTCACAAAAGACCAATATTGTATTATCCCACTTATATTAAATATACAAGCAAAGACAGAGAGATAAAACCTAAATCTGTAGTTGCCAGGAGTTGGTGTAGGAGGGAAGAATGGGGAATGACTACTAATAGGTATGGGGTTACTTTGGGATTGGTAAAAATGTTCTCATGTTAACTATGATCATGGCTGCACAACTCTGTTCTGATACATACACATGAGGAGACTTCCAAAAGTTTGTGGGAAAATGAAATTTAAAAAATAATAATTAAAAAAAGAAAATTTTATTGTGGCTCAGTGGGAAGGGCGCTGGCCCCATATACTGAAGGAGGCGAGTTTGAACCTGGCCCTGGCCAGCTAACAGCAGTGTCAACTGCAACAAAAATAGCCAGGCATTGTGGAGGGCACCTGTAGTCCCAGCTACTAGGGAGGCTGAGGCAAGAGAATTGCTTAAGCTCAGAGTTGGAGGTTGCTGTGATGCCACAGCACTCTACTGAGGGCGACAAAGTGAGACTCTGTCTCAAAAAAACAAAAGGGAAATTTTATTTCTCAACATAATCTCCAAATCTAAGACACTTCTGTAAGCAATAACTGCCATTTAGTCCATTCCTAAATAACTGATAATTCTGAGAATTCAACCATGTGTCAGTGCAGTCTTTTTTACTTTATTAACTAAAGAAAAACAAGTGTCCTTTAAATATATTTTTACGATTAGAAAACAACAGCTCAGCGTCCATAGCTCAGTGGTTAGGGCACTGGCACATACACGGAGGCTGGCAGGTTTGAACCGGCCCAGACCTGCTAAACAACAATGACAACTACAACAAAAAAAATAGCTGGGCTTTGTGGCGGGCACCTGTAGCCCCAGCAACTTGGGAGGCTGAGTCAAGAGAATTGCTTAAGTCCCTAAGTTTAAAGTTGCTATGAGCTACGATGCTACAGCACTATCGAGGGCGACAGAGCGACACTCTGTCTCCAAAAAAAAAAAAGAAAAAGAAAATAAGACTAGGAAACAAAAAGAAGTCAGGAAGGGCCAAATCAGGATTGCTTGGTAGATGTCTAATGATGTCCCATAAAAAAAATCTCACAAAATTGCCCTTGTTTGATGAAAAGAATGGGCAGAAGCACTGGCATGGTAAGGACTGTCTGGTGAAGCTTTCCTGGACTTTTTTCTGCTACAGCTTTGTCTAACTTCCTCAAAACACTTTAGCTCTCCAGACAAAAGCAAAATGCCTTGAGCATCCCCCCAAAACTGTTGCCACAATTTTTGCTCTTAATTGGTTCACTTTTGGTTTGATTGAACCACTCCCACCTCTTGGTAGCCAATGCTTTGATTGTGCTTTGTCTTCAGGATCATACCGGTAAAGTCAAGTTTCATCTATTATAATTCTTCAAAGGAATGCTTCACAATCTTGATTACATGTGTTTAAAATTTTCATTGAAAGCTTGAGCTGACTCTTGTCTATAGCTGATCTGGGTGCAATGGTTTTGGCACCTATCCAGTGGTACCCATCAAGTGGAAAGTTAATTTTTTAGGCTGATTGGGTAAGCTGAACAACTGAGATGTCTATGACATGGTTCTTTGTGCTATTAATCTTCAATTAGTGCATAAACAAGATTAATTTTTCCTCAAAAATTGAAGTGGATGGTCTGCCACTCTGGGCTTCATCTTCCACATCATCTTACCCCTTCTTAAAACAAGTTCCCCATTTGTAAAATGCTGACTTCTTTGAGGTATTGTCCCTGTAAACTTATTATATAGCATCAATGATTTCACCATTCTTCCACCATAAATTTGATGTTTGTTCTTGCTTCAATATTAGCAGAATTCACTTTGTTCTGATAGCAGCTCTTTTCAAACTGACATGTAATCCTCCTTAGTGCCTCAGACTAGCTCCTGTTCAAACATGTTATAACCAGTTAGTAGGATGTTATTTTGGTACAAAAGAAAATTGAACTCCATGCATAATATTTTCAAAATATATATTTTCCATAAACTTTTTAAAGCCCCTCATGACTGTTACATAAAAAATAGGCAAAAAATATGAACAGATACTTCACAGAAAATATATAAATGTCTAGTGAAAACATGAAATAAATGTTAAGATCATTTATCATCGGGCAAATGCAAATAAAACCACAATGAGACATCACTACTCACTTATTAGAATGGCAAAAAATTTGAAAGATAATACCAAATGTTAAAAAGGATGCACAGCAATTAGAACAGTCATACATTGCTGGTAGGAATATAAAACATTATATCCATTTTGGAATACAATTTGGCAGTTTCTTATAAACTCCAGCATAAATCAGATGACCTACTAACTCCACACCTAGGTCTTTATCCAAGAGAAATAAAAACATAATCATGCAAAAAACTTGTATATAAATATTTATAGACGTTTTATTTGTGTTATAAAAGCTCCAAACTAGAAACAACTCAAATGTTCACCATCATATGAATGGGTAAACAAACTGCAGTGAACTCATGCCATAGAATATTACTCAGCAATAAAAAGGAACGAACAATTGATATGCTAGTTGTGAATCTCAAAAACATGCTGAGTGAGAGAAGCCAAGCATGGGAGAATACATACTGTATGATTCCATTTTCAGAAAATTCTGCAAAAGACAAACCTAATCTGTAGTGACAAAAAGTAGGTCAGGGATTTCCTAGCATTGACAAAATACAAGATAAGGGTTAACTGTAAAGGAGGCTAAGGGAACTTTTTTGGAGGGAGGTAACTGTATTGTATCTTGATTATAGCGATGGTAACATGAGCATACATACTTATCAAAACTCAGAACTCTACATTTTATTTATTTTTTTGGAGACAAGAGTCTTGCTTTGTCACCCTCAATAGAGTGCCATGGTGTCGTAGCTCACAGCAACCTCAAACTCTTGGGCCTCAATGATCCTCTTGCCTTAGCCTCCCGAGAAGCTCAGACTACAGGCACCAGCCACAATGCCCAGCTAGTTTTTAGAGACAGGGTCCCACTCTTGCTCAGGCTGGTCTCGAACTCCTGAGCTCAAGTGATCCACCTGCCTCAGCCTCCCAGAGTGCTAGTATTATAGGCATGAGCCACCTTGCCTGGCCCAGAACTATACATTTTAAATGGATGCATTTTATCATGTGTAAATTATACCTCAATCACATTGATTCTAAAAATATATGTGTGTGTGTGTATGTATACGTGTGTACCTTGCATATTCTTTGACCTAGCACTCCATTTCCATGAATCTATCTTTGGAAATACTCACCCTTGTGTACCTGGATGCTCAATGGAACATCACTATACTCAAGCACTACACAGTTGTTTTAAAAATGAGGTGGACTTACACATGCTGACATGGAATAAAAACCTCCAAGATGCAATGTTAAATAAAAGATGAAGTTTGAATAATACTTTGTCACATGTTCCCATCTGTTTAAAAATATGCAAAACAAATATCACAATCACACAACAAGTGTTTACCTTTGGGAAAAGATGAAGGAAGACTTCATGCTTTACACTGTATCATTGAACTCTTTTACAAAGTAAGAGTATTCATGGATTGCTTGGGTAATGATTAAGGACTGAAAATTAAACAAGATGTTTTGGTGGTTTTTTAAGGGGAGTCACCAAATTTGAGAATGAAATATTTCTTCAGTCAAAGCCCAGGATAGCATTTAAAAAGAAAACAAAGGTTTAGTGAAAATACAAGACATACATGCTCATAAAAATTGCTCCTTCTGATAAAAAAGGGGGAACTATGGAGTTCATTGGATCAATACAGAAGAAACCCCCAACTTAAATAATTATTCATCCTGCAGGAACACAGTGTTTCCTCCTCTGTGAGTTCTTTCCCAATTTCTAATATCTAAGGCATTTCTAAACCTACTATCACATTATCTTTGTTCCCACGAGAATGAATGTCCCATACAGGTCTGTGATCTCATGCTAAGCTAACCAAGGGTCAACCCTTGACCCTCATTTGATGCATGAACCAGACAGGTATATTCCCCAAAATAATCCACGGTTTGATTTTTAGAAACTCAAAGAATTGCTACTATCCTCAACTCTCCAAAGTGGTTTGGCCAGAGTGCCAGGTCCTGATCCTCTCTAGGTGGGGGTTCAGGGATGACCTCAAAGCACAGTTCTAGGAAATGACAAGCAGGTACCCTTCCTACAAGTGGGATGAAGGGACCTCCTCCAACTTACCTTGAAAGCTACAACTTTTCCGGATATAGTACAAGCAGATCTGATCACTCTCCTCCTGGCTAAGAGTATTTGGGGACGCAGGACCTGAACTAGTTTTTCTTTCTGCAAAGAAATACCAGAGATATGTCAGTTTCTGATACAAGGTTAGAAGAGTTTAAGGTACAAAAGAAAGTAAAGAGAATTCATTCATAACTCTGCATGAGACAAAAGTAGGCAAGGCAAGTGCACAAAGCCCCATTCTGTTAAGGGTGAAGGTGGGCTTTTTACTTCCTAGGAATTAGCTGGGAGCCCTAGGCCACATGGCTGCTTGCCAAATCCAGAATACCATATAGGGGCTCTTTTCTCAACTTTGGCTGTCCAACCAATTCACTAGGAGACCTATTTAAAAATACAAGTTCCAACTCTGCCTCAGACTAACTGAATCTGAACCTCTGATCAGCGTACGGCCTACAGATATATGAAAAAATGCTCACTATCCTTAATCATCAGAGAAATGCAAATCAAAACTACTTTGAGATATCATCTAACTCCAGTGAGATTAGCCCATATCACAAAATCCCAAAACCA